>KK117731.1:22752-45681 GCA_000611955.2 Stegodyphus mimosarum
TATCAATAGAAAACTACTGATTACGACAACCCTTTTGCTTCCATCTCTTAATACATAGTTGCATTCCAGTCATTTGGTTTTAAATTTCGAAGGCAAGTTGGTTAATTTTTGATTATTAGTTTGTTTTTTACTACAGTTTTTAACTTTAATTTTGGGATTATTTCTTTTAATTTTTTTTAATTTGTTCTTGAATCTACTTTCGTTTTTAAATTAGAGAGTGTAGGGCAGGGATGGGCAAACTACGGCCCGCGGGCCAAATCCGGCCCCTTGGAAGACTGTATCCGGCCCGCGGATAGAATCTTAATTTGCCGGTCCGAGGCAAATTAAAAGAAATATATATTTCAATATTATATCTCCATGTCCTTTTCTACTTTGTTTAAATATTCCTTTTTTTCTTCCTTTTGTTCAAATTATTGATGATCTTTGCACTGTCTCTATTTTTGTTTCACAAAACATAAATCGATGGAAATAGCAAGCACAAACACCTTTCAATCAGTAAAGTGTTAAACGCGGAAGTACTTTGGTAGTTATGCTGTAGATTGGCTTAAGAATCGTTATCTGTTTTTCGGGGAGAAGTATGCGAATTCAATATAAGTGAATCAGACCTCACATTTGGCAGACTGCGCATTTTAAGCTCCAGCCAGCGGTCTTTTCTTTTGTCGCGAATTCTAGTATTATTGATTGCGTATGGAAAGATTGCGGACATATAGCATCATTGTGAATAGTGGTTTTGAAATTGTTAAAAGTATAGCGTAGCTAGTGCTTGTTTGGGTTATTCGTAAAATATTTCAACCCCAAAATGTCTACTAAAAAACGTAAAGTTGATTCAGAATGCCATGCTTTTAATGATGAATGGACCTAGAAATATTTTTTACAGTTGTAAAAGATAAACCAGTGTGTCTCATCTGCAATGAAGCTGTAGCAGTCTTCAAAGAATATAACATCATTATCGAAAGTGAGTTTCCCGAATTTAATATCTCACGCCCAGAAAATCAGTGCTATGTTTGCTTCATCTTATATATGTGAACAAGTGTTTTCAACAATGAACCTTAGAAAGAATTATTTAAGAAGTAGAGTGACAGATGAGCAGTTAGCCTCGTTCCTTAGAATCAGTACATCTCACTTCGAACCTCAATATAAGAAACTTTTAAAAATGAAAGCGCAATTTCATTCTTCTCATTAACATATTTAAATTGTAATACTTGTATATGTTTTTAAAATTTTAGAAAAATTTACCTTGGCCCGCCGAACTTTTTTTTTTCGATTTTTGGCCCGCGAACGAAAACGTTTGCCCATCCCTGGTGTAGGGGATATGTCTTCTGAGGTAAGCATCTCGTTTAGATAAATTGTGTTCTTAGTGAAAAATTTTAATCTTAAAGATTATTTACTTTTTAACAGGATTCTATTGGTTTAGTGACTAATATCTTTATTTTGGTTGAGTATCAATTAGTGATTTGAATCTAGCAAATAATTTGATGCTTACTTGGAAGTAAGATGAAACACTCTCTCTTATTTTAGTTACTGTTAATCGATGGTAGATTGGTTTATCCCCTCGATAAGTCGATTAATCTGCTGTCAATAACAGTTACAGGTTTTTCAATACTTAAAAAGTTTACTTTTGATTTTGGCTTTTTTACGATTTAGTTTTTCCTTAACTGTGTTTAAAGCAAGAAAGACTGAAAATTCTATAATTTTTTTTTAATTCTAAAAAATACTTTGATGTTTTTAAATTGAATTTCCGTTGCTTGGAGATGTAATATGGAGAGTTTTTCTTTTTATAATTTATAGTAAATTATTGCTTTATTACTTTGCAGCTTTAGCACAAGTCTTGGGCTTATTAATTTACTTTTAATTAAAAAAAATCGTTTATATTTGTTGAATGTTATGTTCGTTTGAATGTGTTAAAGTTTAACGGAATGAAATCCAGAATGTGCTACATCACAGCACTTCTTTTACACTTGTTTTTCAAATTTTCATGTATAATATCTGTATGGGCACTTTAGCCATTTTTTGAAATTTTTTGTATTCTATATGAATTAATTTCTATTCCTTTTGAGTAATTAGAATTGTTTTACTTTGTTTTGGACATATGTTGGGAAGACGTTTCTAATTTTCAGAGGTACAAATAATTTTAAATTATCAATTTCAATACTTCAGCTAATTTGAGACGCACAGAAACGTAACTGATTTCGCCAGAAAAAGAAGTAATATCTTTGATAGACTCTTCTCCTCTTAAGAAGCTTTCAGTCTGACAATCATAATACTACCTTTCCCTTTTTGTATTTGTTACTGAGTATTTTTATTTTTTGTTAATTACTTTTCGAACTCAGTCCAAGATAATGTTAGTAGATTCTAATAATTTTTATTATTTTTTAAAATTTGAGTATCTTTCAATATTCTATTCTACTTTGCCTGTTTAGTTTTAATTTAAAATAGTAAATAATTATATGTATACGACATTTTAAAGTTAATGTGTTTCATTTAGCGATCGATATAATCCCATAAATTTCTTGGAATTGTAACTAAATTTCTTATACGGAAGAAATTCTATTCTATTCTATTCTAATTACACAGAAGAAATTCCATATAAAATGTCTTATTCTAATTTAATTTCAGATTTATAAAATTTAGAAAGAATTTAAATACCATATTATTTCAGCTGGCTACAATTTCGGAGTGTCTGGCTGGTGCTAGGCCATTCTATAAGCCTAAAGTAATCTATTTGCTTAATTCAGAGTCGTATTTACCACTATCATTTTACAATTAAGTTCTTGAAGTTCTTGAAGTGGAAGTTAAAGTGTTTAACCAAAGGAATCTGAATTACTTGATCAAATGAACAACGAAGTCTCCAATCTTTATATAATTACATCTTTGAACCAATATCAAGTATTTCTAACCATTGTAGGTCTAAGCAAACTTTTCTCTACGGGAAGTTCGCTTAGACCTGCAATGAGACAAAAAACGAAAAGTTTGCTTAGACCTACAAGAGAAACTTTATTTAAAAACAATAAAAAATATTTAGGAAATTAATTATTATAAAAAAAAATCTGAAAAGTTTCAGATTTTAAATTACGTCCAAAGGGGCTTTTTTAACGTTTTATGTGTTACTTTTTATTTATTAAATGTCATGTTCTTCACACTTCAACCGTAAAATTCAGTTCAACAGTAATATCGCAAAATAATTTTTAAATGAGTCTATCTCTAGAATTTCTGATACACAGTTTCGCACGCTTTAGATAAAAAGGTTTTTCTTTTTTCCGTAGAGTGTTGCCATGGCTCGCTTTTAAATCGTTTGAGTTTGTTCATCAAAAATTCATTAAAGTTTTACAAAATATGAAATAGATAATAAAACAAATTCCAAATTCGGGCTTCCAGATGCGCATATTCAGTTGGAAACGTACGTTATTCAAAACTGGACGGCTCTAGGTACCGTTGTTTTATCACATTTGAAGAAATATACAAACATTCATGCAGATTCTTCATTATTTAATTTCTTTAAATATAACACAGGGCTGCAATATTTTGTGGCAACAGTTTGAAAAGTGATTCAGACTTTTAATGTTTCGAACGCAAAATCGCAAAACGGAAGCATAAGTCCTAGTTTTAACTATTAAACAATTATCATGTATTGACATGTTATCAAATCTTGACACCATTAAGCAATAAAAAATAAATTGTCTTAACCGAAACCTATTTTTCCCCAAAAAAATCCCTCAGCGTGTTTAGCGATACCGCCATCATGTGACACAGTGCATGCGTTTTGTAGCTTCTCGACATAGGAAATGCGGGCAGTCTGGCCTACTTTTCTCTCCGATTAACTGGAAGTCCCCCAGAAACGGCCCGACACCCGTATTCTTTTACGGAAATGAAGTAAAACATGAATTACTTTGACATATAAGTCATCAGCATAGCAGGCCATAAAGAAGAACTGATAATTCTTTCAGCTTTTGTACGTAACTTTTGGTTACGTTTTAAAGTCTTTCGTATTTTTCTAATTTTAAATATAAAGAATACATAATTATTTATTCGCCAATGTTGCCAGTTGGAATTACGTACAGAAATATTGTTTGAATTTATTAATTTTCAGACGTTTTTTGTAGTAGCTCTTCTATCCCAAATAACAATTTCACACTATTACTTTTAAGCGAAACGTATGTATTTTAGAACATTTGTTTTAATCAAAAATTTAAAAAAATGTTCATTGGAGTGAACTCTTTCGAAGCAGCTATCTTCACTAATAAGACCACCTCTGAAAGTGATCAATTTTATCCTCGCCACAGCAACGCGCACAGAGAAATACGATAATTCCTTACTTTGTCCCGTCCCTTAAACAACGACTGAGAAGAGTTATATACAATCGTACAAATCTTGCTAGTGACAAGTTATTGTGCACCACGCTGTGGTTTGGGGGCAGTTGTCGAGACGTTAAATATTTCGTTCGAACTAAAAATCATAAAAAATAAACTGTGCCTTAAACATTAAAAAAAGGGGGGCTGCAAACTTTGGAGTTTCCGGTCATCACCATGTTGTGGTAATCATTTACATTACGAGAACATACAGAGGGGAATACGATAATGTCTTGTAAATTATTTATAAAACTAAGAAAGAACTAGTAATCTTTTTTTTGTGTGTGTTGTGTGTGTGTGTGTGTGGATAATACCTCTTAAATTTACGTAAACATTATTTTAGCTCCAATTAAGATATGTAAAATCATTTAGTAATTTTTAATATCATGTCTAGAACATATCAAATCCATATATGTAAAGTCATCTAATACGCAAGCTTTTTTACTTTTTTATAAAACCACATTCAAAAATGCAAGGCCGTTCTGTACTATAAGCTGTCATATATGTTTGGGTTAACATAACACATTTTAGAGCCATTTGGAAGATAAAATATAGTACAGAGCTCAAGAGTATATAGAAGTGTACTCAAAAGTTACAATTTCCTCATTATTCGACGGATGTATTTTCTAAGTAAAGCGTCGGCACTTCAATGGGAGAAATTGCGCTTCGTAACGACCGCAGCGCTCGTAGCGGTGGCGATGTGGAAACACAATCAGTAAAACTGCGCATGCTCCTTTTCTTTTCAGTCATTGGTTGTTTGTTTGATTCTACCCAAATCTTGTTAGCTTCTAACGTGCTTTGGTTGTGTTACTTATAACTCATTAATTTTGTACTTTTTAATTACAAAAGGCTCTTTTCAGAACCATTTTTTTTTTTTTCTCTCTAATGGCTTATCGATACTGCGGATTAAGGATTGCAAGTAAGGAGTAAGATTTCGTCGAAATCTGATGGAATACATTTCTACACGTTTCCTTGAGACGATGCGTACTTAAGGAAGCAATAAAGAACAGTTTTAGGATATGTATTGTTGAAATTAAAGGTAAAAAAATCTGATAATTAAAAGAATTATTCCCCTATATTTTATAATAACGCAGGTACAAGTTTTAAATAATATTTTAAAAAATCTTTTTTTTATTCCCTTTCAGAAATATTCAGAGAAAGTTATGTACTATTTAATGTATTTCACTATTAAAATAAAAAGAGCGCTAATTCGAAATGGACCGAATTGAGCATTAATTACAAATTGACTTAGATTTTTTTCATTTAAAAGATGCCTCAGAAGCTAAAAAAATCATGTCATATTTGAGAAAGTATTTTAGGTAGAAGCTCTGTAAGTGGAGAAGAAATAATGCATAATTTTAATGTTAATAACAATAAACTTTGCTTAAAAATGTATTCTTTTCGTATACTTAGGACTCTGAAATACTGTACAAATAGAAAATATATACATTTATATATATAATTACGGCGCAATTGCAAAATATTTACATCCAGTCGTGCGAAAACTCATTGCGGCCTCGCCATCTTACTTCCGACCTCCATGACGTCACTGCAGGGGAAAGGAGGAGGGGAAGAGATTTAGTTTACATCGCCACCGCTGCAGTGGAATGGCGCTGCAATTTGGCGTCATGTTATAGTATGGGAGTGCCGACGCTTTACTTACATACAGCTTTGGCTTTAAATATCGTTAATGTAATAATCTGAAAACCCAATACCAGGAAAAGGTTGCGATTTATGAAACTGGAGACCTACAGCTAAACTGGGAGGAAACTTTTTTCCTTACCTTTATGCTATACGCAAGCACATCTGGCTAGCAGTCACAAGGTCTGGAACTCAAAATCCGGTGACACATCGCTGATATTTCCTATTTCGAAAAGCTTATATAACCTCTTGTACAGGGCCCCCTTCTCTTCTCTTCTGAGTGCAACTGATGCGGAATATCTTAATCTGTATAGTTATTAGGTTTTTTGAAGCAGGAGACATGACCGGGACCCGAACCCTAGACCTCTCGAATACGCCCCGAGTGTGTTACCGTTACACCACGAAGGCATGCTGGAAAGAGGGAGAATATACCAAATATACTCCCCCTTTTAGAGGGCTACTAGGGAGGAGGGGACTCAATCGCCAAATCCTGGTAGTGAAGAATTATAGTCCACCACCCTCTTAGTTCGAATGCACTGTAGAGTCATTAAATTATTTTTGAAGCAGGAGATGTGAAAAATATGTAATGCCCTCGCCGGGACTTTGAACTCGGACACCTCGAATACGCGCTGAGTGTGCTACCCTTACACCACGAAAGCATGCTGGAAGGAGGGAGAAAATACCTTAAAAATCTTCTGAAAATCTACATATTGATTTACTGTTTATTAATTTAGAGATATTTAAGCAAGAAATACATTCCATCTTCCGTACGTTTTGTCTTCATAGTTTCAGTTTATTACGTATTATGAAAAATACAAACTTACATATTTTACACCAGGATCTCGATTTTGTCCCCAGGAGGGAAAAACTTGGAAAAAGAATAAAAAGTAAACAATTTTTATTGCAAAACTTCGCTAATAAAATTATACAGGTAAGACAAAAATAGCAAAAATTAAATTATTTGAAAATTTAATCTTACGATATATTGTCAATTTAACTTCGTGTTATTATTTGTCTATTTAACCTCGTGTTACCCTTACGATAATCAAAAGACTGTGATATGCATTTGAGCATGAGCTTCAAATTTGGCAGTAACACGCTAATGGAAACTAGCTACGCAAATTCGCGTTGGTTTAGAAACTTAAGCTTCGCAAAGTGGTATCAGTCGCCAATGAAAATACAAGACAGGTGTCCACTGTGTGATTTTTGAAGAAAGGCATGAAAAACTAAATTACTAAATTCAAAGCATAGTTCTTGCTTCTATTTTCCTATTCATGAAACTTTGAAAACATTGAAACTTGAAAAATAAAAATACTTAAAATTTTATAAAAGTATTTGGAAGCCTTCTTATAGTGGAGGCTTACGAAAAGTTTGCATCAGGTCTTTGTCTTAAGGCAATTCATTTACCCTCAGAAAGATGAAGGTCTTATAATTTATTATGAATTTTAAAATTTTGTAGTATCTAGGCATTAAAACTTGCAGTTTTATGTTTTTCAAAATTAAATTTCCTCCGGAGACTTTAGAATTACAGCTTCCGAGAAACTTCAGATGGTCACACTTCAAAACTTCCTATTCCTTCAATTATTTTATTTACTTGAATTATCTGCTTCAATCAAAACCCAGTATTTTTCTCATTACTTTATTCACTATTCCTACTTTTCAACTCACGCGATTATATACAGCAACCATATATATATATATATAGTCGTTCTTTGAACCATATGTTTATCGTGTGTTTTCGAAGCAACCTCGTTCTCCAATTTGTTGTTCAGAATGATTTGCGCATGCACGGCGACGAAGCGTGGTCCAGGATTTGGAAGAAGTGGATAAGATCGGGAGCCTCACGCGACAGTCTTCGCTCAGCCTTGAACTGAATTTCAGGTCACGTAAATTCTTAGCGCGTCTGAAAAGCAATCCAGCTAAATGGGAAACCAATTCTGTTGTTATCTTTACTCTCGATTCCATTCCCGCCTGATGGGATCAGCAGGAGCTGGAGATTTAAAACTTGATGTTATCAAAAAGAAGAACAAAAACGAATAAAAAAATCGAAAGAGAAACACGTGGCGGATTTTCTTGGCCATTTTAATTATGCACAAGGGTGGTTTCCAACAATACCTTAAGTAACAATGGAAATATTTAGTACGGTATAGAACAGTGATTCCTCAGACAGCGTACAGAAATTGCTTAGAAATGTTCTGCAATAGTTTTAGTATCAGAATTCTAAATTTTATCAGATCAGCTATTTATTTACATAAAATGAAGAACCGAAATTTAAATATAATTAAATCCAAGAAAAAACCGCCATTTCTTGAAAAGCATGTAAAGCCATTAGGTGTTTTTTTTTAAGCAGGAGACGTGCAAATTGTGCAACGCCCTCGCCGGGACTCGAACCTGGATCTCTCGAATACGCGCTGACTGTGCTACCGTTACACCACGAAGGCATGCTGGAAGGAGGGTTCATTTGGCATTAAGTGAGAAATATAAGCTTTTAATGGTGGACGTGGTGCTAAACAGATTAACCACAATGGTACTTGAATCCTATAAGATAACACATAATGTAAATTTGTAAATTCTGTAAACAATTCTACCTTGTTTCAGATTTCAGATTCTATTGTTATGCACTATGTATTGTGAATTGGTAATTGTATTAGATTTCTATAGCATTTTTAGATTTAACTTTGGTTGTAGATTGCCTCTATTAAAGCTATCATTGCCTAGAAGGTTTTGATCGAAATCTTGCATGAAATATGGAAATTTGTTAAATCAGTATACCTGTTTTTACAACTGTTATTGTATGGTCATCTTGCCAATTTGGTTTATATTTTGCAATGACTTGGTAAGTTTCTACAGCTAAGATTGAAGTACGTATACCGTTGTTGTATGGTTTGATTGTCACAATTATGATTTAAGTATTGTACTGAACCACGATTTTTAATTATTAATAATACTGAACAGTTAAGGAAATGTTCTTGCTGTAGGCATTTGGCATTTGAGTATTGTTATGGTACTATCAGTCTTTATTTTCTTTATTAAATTAAGGTAGCATATTTCATTATGCATTGATTTTGGTACTTGGATCCAATAAGATAACACATAGTGTAAGTTTGAAAATTATGTAATCAATTATAATCAGTCTCACATTTCTGAACGCTCAGTTTTGCATTGTGATTTGGTAATAGTATTACATATTGTAATTTTCGATATAACTCTGATTGTAATTTATAATTTTGAGATTCTTTTAATATGAATGTTGATTTTTAGAAGTTGAAGTATTTGACTGTATCAACATATTTCTTTCACTGTGTTATTAATTTTGAAAAGTGTATTTGTAATAACAATTGTATAATAGACTCATGTCTTGGAAGGCCTTGTTTGCCAATGTATCTTTTTCTTTGAAAAATAAATGCTTGGAGGCAGAGGCTATAGTCCATGTGAGGCAGACGGTTTAGTCAGCCAGGAAATGGAGCCTCTGTTCTCTGGTACACCTGTAGAGGAATGGTGCTGCCGTCACTAACTTACTCACTCAACAGGTACAAATGTACGTACTACCACAATGGATGCCAGTTCTATATGGTCCACCATGCTTTGCATCACCAAGTACCCACATGCTCCATTTCTAGACTTATACTGCCTCAATCATTTCTTTGGGAGGGAAGAGTTCATGGTTATGATGTTCCAATGCTTAGTGTTAGGGAATTCTATTATTCAAAAGAGAACAAACAGGTCCAGCTGTTCAATCTCTTTCTCGTACCTTGAAGAGGGTTGACAACCAGCCGCCATACGGCGACACTGGTCGTCTGTATGCTATCTGCCGGTCGCTCGGGCTGCCCGTCGCAGAGGGCAAACCCGCAGTGTCACCCTGTCATACCCCGGGCTACTAGAACCAATTGCTTAAGACTTGCCAGACCCACGGCGATGCCAATAAATGACCTTTTCGTGGCTTCTACAACCACTAAGTTCGTAATTTGCATAATCCCGTTGCCGAAACTGCCTACGTACAGATCCTAGCCAGCAGTTTCGCAGAGTTTTCTACGTAGGTCACCGGGAGGGGGGGGACTAAATCAGATGAAGCAGAATATTGAACACTCAAGACTATTTTTAGTCCAAAGGGGGGATTTTCTAACAAGTACGATTAATTTCGATTTGGCATTTTCAGTTGATTCACTAAAAGCGTTGCTTCACTTTTCAAATTGTTGCCACCAAATATTATAGCCCTCTATTATATTTAAAGAAATTGAATAATGAAGAATCTAAATAAATGTATGCATGTTTCCCTCATGTGAAAAAACAACGGTACCTAGAGCCATCAGATTTTGAATATTGAACGTTTCCACCCGAATATGAGAATCTGGATGCCCAAATTTGAAATTTGGAATTTATTTTATTATCGAGTTCATATTTTATTAACAAACTCAAGGATTTCAAAGCGAGCCATGGCAACGTTGTACAGAAAAAAACACATTTTTATCTCCAGCGCGTGAAACTGTACATAGGAAATTCTAAAGATACGCTCAGTTTAAAATTATTTTGTGATATTGTTCTTTAACTGAATTTTATGATTTAAGTGCGATGAACATGATATTTAATAAATAAAGGTAACACACAAAATGTTTATAAAACGCCCCTTTGGAAGTAATTTAAAATCTGAAATATTTCACATTTTCTTTCTTTTTTTTTTAGTCCAAAGGGATTTAGTCTCGAAGGACTATTACTTTCGTTTGGGCGTTTTGCGTCGTTTCACAAAAATGTCCGATTCACTTTTCAATTTAGTGCTTATGTTTCTTTGTTGGTAATTGAAGTTGCATTGGGTTGGCTATTAGAATTTTTGGAATTGTACTGTGTTGGTTATTGGTCTGTACTGGATGGATTAATGGAATTGTATTGGGTTCACTATTGGAATTATATTGGGTTGGTTTTTTTGTTCGTATTGGGTTTAGTTTAATGTTTGTTTCGTTCGGCAAGTTATTATATTATTAAGCAAGATCCCTTTGGACGTAATCTAAAATCTGAATCCTTTCAGATTTTTTTTAATTAATGTGATTTTTAAAAATTATCCCAATTTTGATTATGAAATGAGCTGCAGTGAATAAGTAGATTTTATTCTGCACTTCACAAAAATGTATTTCAAAAAGTCAATGAATCCGACCTTCATAAGATTACAGCAGAGATTATAACAACGTGAAGATGCCATTAAAATAATTTTAAATTTATTAGATAAATCTTAGTTGTAAGCTGGTTGCAAATTAAGTAAAAAATTTAACAAGAATAGCATTATCCATTGAAACAGTGCGGAATAACGTGAAATGAAGAAATCAACTTACCATGAAAAATTTTTGTTAAAAAAAAAAAGATTTTTCTCTAACATATTTATGCTCCATAATGTATAAAAATATAAAATACATCGATTCAGTTATTCAAATAATTAAAGTCGACTTCCACTTTATCAGTTTATCCCCGTATTGCGGAAGTAATAATCATAGAAGATTTCAAAATATAGTCTTGGTTATTCCTTCAAATAAATGATATGCTGAAAGATAAACGCAGTTGTAACACAGACACCATACTGCATTACTTTACACAAGTGTTTAGGTTTATTAGCAGATAAACATTAAGAAAGGTATGTAAACGCAGCTATGTAGCTTGAGAATTTAGAAGATCAGAAGTAACATGTTTATATTTAAGAATCCGAGGAAAGAAGAACTGATTTTGGTTTAGTTGCTTTCACTTTCTGACTGTCGCTAAAATTTTTACCAAAAGCATCTATTCAAATACTATAATAAACATAAAACGATGTATGAAAAAAATTAAACAAACAAAAAAAGAGAAAGAAACAGTTTTTCTCAGATGATCCAGTATTTCTCATTCAATTAATTCAGTTCTCACTTCGCGAAAAGGCAAAAATACATAAAAACTCAAAATATCTGTATTAAAAATTACAAAGTAAATCTTAAAGACTTATTTCCTCGAATAAGTTCCAGAATGGTTTTAGCATGATTTCATTAGCAATAATAAAAGAAGGCGTTATCTTTGTTGTTCTGAAGCTTAGTTTCTCTAGATTGGCAACAAATCTACTATTCTCCCTAGTTTCAAATGCAAACTAATATGTCTGCTATAATAATAATAATTAGGCTTAGTCAGAATTAAACAACTTTTAAATTCTTGATAATTCTACAAATATTCCATGCAGATTTACTAAAGGTATAAAAAACTTAACCGGAAGATAACAACAACATAATTCAGGCATTTTTAAAGCAAAAAAAGCACAATTTACAAACAGTGTAAAGATAAAGAAACTAAGATCACTGGACCGAGTACCAGAGTGGATATTTATTTATATATTTATATACTTTTGGTGCGGCCGATTGCAACCAAAATAGGAGGTGCACATCTGCATTATAGCAGTCTTATATACAAATTTTCAGCGTTCTGAGGCTACTCATTTTTGAGTTATGCGAGATACATACGTACTTACGTACGTACAAACACCATGAAAAATCTCTTCTGAATCCATTTTAAATCAGTTTTATAATTCGTTTGGGGGAATAGAGTCATTTATTTTGTCCTTACGTACAGATGTCACACAAAAACATGGTTCATTTGCATTCGATAGCGGTCAAAATAGATATTTTCGTGGACGTATGGTACCCGGAAATTTTCGTGATTACAACACTTCCTTTACTTCGTACAAGGAAGTAATAATAATTCCTCTAAATTGCTGAAAATAATAATAGTAGTGACAATAATAATAATTATTATAAATTGATTGCATTAATTTCTTAATTTATTGCTTTAATTAATTAATTAAGCTTTAGTTATTGGCTTCTTATATAACTAATATTAATCAATTTATATGATAATACGCCTTCTGTTATGGAAATAATTAATTTTCAGATAAGTTTTATAGTTTATGATAACTTTATATTCCGTTGCGAAAGAGTTATATGATGCTTCATTCCCGAACGTTCTAAAATTTCAGTTGATACTTTAAAATATTACATTACTTTGTTCTTCTACTTAGATAAAATTAACCTTTTTAGCCTAAAAGGTCGTTAGCCCGAAAGGGATATTAGTCTGAAAACAGGATTTGGTGGCGTATAACTTTAAATGTCCGAATCACTTCCCAAACAGTTGCCAAGAAATATAGCCGCCCTGTATTACTTTAAAAAAAAATTAAACAATGAATTAAAGAAATTAAATAATGAATGTATGTATGTTTGTTGCACTGTGAAAAATCGACGGTACTCAGAGCCATCAAATTTTGAATGACGTAGTCCTCCACCCGAACATGTGCGCCTGGAAGCCCGAATTGTGAATTTTCTATAAGTTTCATACTTTTTAAATTTTTTTTTAAATTTTTATTAAAGGGTGTTGTTGGAAGCCAAAAAAAATCTTCCAAAAAGGGTGATTTGAGATTTTTGCATTTTCAAATTCTCTAAATTTTTATCTTTCTAAAAATACTATACATTAATCTCTGCGAAAATTAGAAATCGAAAAAAAAATTAGTTTTAATTTATCATCGAATGCTTTGATAAATGGGGATTTTTACATAAAAGTACGTTTTACTCCAAATGTAATTTTTTTATACTCCATGTACCTTTTACCAGGGATTACAGCTCACAGGTATGTAAATTTTTATGGCTTATTTATTGCATTTCTTATATTTACTGAAATGAGCTTTTTTGTGATAAACTAAGGAAAGTTTATTTTCTTGGGGGGGGGGTGAGAAAGTGTTAAATTTTACTACATCTAATACAATGTTCTATAAATTACTCTAAAACTCTAAATGTTTCAAAAGCTCATTACAGTATAATCAGACAGGATTACTTTAATTACACAAAAAAATTTCAAAAGTGTATCTACAGCAGATTTTGAGAAAAGGTGCATCAAAAATGGCCAATTTAAAATTGTCGGTATAAAAAGTTCTGACTCGCCTTAACAACCTCAAAGATTTGAAAGCCAGCAGTGGCAACACTGTACAGATTAAAGCATTGTTATCTCCAGCACGCGAGACTGTATATCGGAAATTCTAAACATATGCTGTTTATATATATTTTGTGATTTCGCTGCTCAGCTGAATTTTATGTAAGTGCGAACATGATATTTAATTAATGAACGTTAATAATAAAAAGACAAAAAACATTTAGCAAGTTATCTTACTAAAAACTGCCCACTGATATGGCAAACTGAGAAAAGACTGCAAAAAGTAGAAAAATATATACCAACACTTAAATGTATGCCACACGGGAATTCTAAAGACATGCTGCTTTTAAAATTTTTGTGATTTTGCTGTTGAATTGTATATGGCGCTTATATATGATGCTAGTAATAAAGCTAAAAAGACAAAAAGAAATAGCATGCAACAGTCTGCGAGCTTAGCGAGAGGGTAGGGAAACTTTAGCAAACCCTTTTGAGCGACTGTTCTGAAGCCCTTTCGGATTTTCTTTTCTTCTATTCTTTTCTTTTCCCTTTTCCCCACCCCCAAAAAATATGTAATGCATTTTAAACGTTTAATGACTGAATTAAATTTTAGTAAATATTAGAAACTGATTATGAGGTTAGTATTAAACACTAAGAAAAATACATTTTTAAAGATATTCTTAAGCAAAAAATATTCTCCATTCTGACTCCCCCCCAAAGCATAAAATTAGCGTACATAATCGCTGTAAATTAATGCACACAACAGCGTAGCACCTAATAACAAAAATAAATTTTAATTCCAGTCTCCAGATTTATTTCGGTTCAGTTCAAAAGGTTGTCGTGGAATGTTAAGTACTTATATTCTCAACTAAAAAATGAACCTAATAAGCTTCAATAACTGTTATCAGAACCGAATATAACACGTTATTATGAGTGCTCTGTTTTCTGCAAATTAATGAAGGTTTAATAAAAAATGCAAATAACAACAACAACAACAATAATAATAAAAGCAGAAGGCATGCCGGGTAAATTTTCCACTCGGAAAGGAGAATGTGAGCAAAGATAACGAGGCAACTGGTTGCTGAAGGGAGAAGTAGAATAACAGATGGCCGACCCCATACAGGTAAAGTCGTGATTATGCCTGCCTTGAAAAACATTTAGAGTGGAATGACGAACCCTATTTAATTTTACGATCATTAGAGGAACCTGGAAAACTATGATTTGGGTGAGCCTCTTTTCTTACGGTTGCTTAACTGCGACCGTGATAGCATTCTACGGCAGATATTAGGCTTCAGAAAGATTCGCCAAACATAGGATTTCTGATCGTCTTCAAGATTATTTCATACGTGATTGTTAGGAAGTAAATTCGGATTTACTTAGTTGTATTGTTTCTAATCGTGAGAATTCTATCGTCTGCCAGAAACATCCAGAATAGTGTTTACGCAGTTTTGTGAATGGTTTTCGAAGATCCCAAAAGATTTTCGTTTGGTGTTTACGGTAAATATGCCCACTTTAGTAAAGAAAAATATGGCTTGAGAAAGAACAATACGCAGTCCTTTAAATTATGAAAAATCTTGTTTTTTTAATAAGGATAATGTTTTTTAAAGGAAATATTGTAATCGCAAAAAATTTCCTGTATCATATTTCTACGAAAATATCAGTTTTCACCGCTCTCAAATCCATTTGAACTATGTTTCTTCATGACATATATATGTACAAACAGAATAAAAGAATCTTTCCCCCCCAAAAAAAAATTATGAAACTGATTTAAAATGGATTCAGAAGAGATTTTTTTCATGGCGTCTGTACGTACGTATGTATGTCGCATAACTCAAAAACGCGTAGTCTCAGAACGTTGAAATTTTGTATATAGGATTGCTATAGCATGTAGTTGTGCACATGTAGTTGTGTAACATGTAGGATTGTAAAATGGATTCAGAAGAGTTTTCCTGCGACATCTGTACGTATGTTAGTATGTATGTACTTCGCAGAACTCAAAAACAAGTAGCGGTAGAACGTTAAAATTTCATGTATCTATAATATCTAGTTATGCACCACCCTTTCTCATTGCAATCGCCCGCACCAAACATGTATACATATATTCTCACTCTGCTGCCCGGCTCGGTAAGCTCAGTTTTTTAATTCTTACATGTTGGTAAATTGCACCTTTTTTTGCTTTAAAAGTGATGGAATTATGTTGTTCTTACGTTTCGGTTAAGGCTTATTATGCCTTTAGTTAATCTGCATGGTATAGTTGTAGAATTATCAAAACGTTTAAATGACGCTAATCCTAACGAGGCCGTCATTTCGAAATTCTTACAACAGTAGTGAATTAAGTCAGTTCGTGCACCAATTTCAGCGTGTTTTTACCAGTGGGTAAAAAGTAAACTTTCAATTTTGTGCACCGAAAATTTTACCTTTCCGCCCAATGGCCAAATTGATTGTTTTTCCGTAGAAATTCTAATTTTAATTGTGAAAATTTTTTTAACTGTATTTGGTGTTTTACGTTTTTAATGAAGGTGATTTCAACTTTTATGTGTTTTTGCCTTGACGCGAAGTGAGGATAAATTAAATGAGAAGTATATGTTTAATGAAGTTCGAGAAAATAAGTTCAAATGAAACCCAGCAAAAAATATGTATAATTTAATATGCCGTGCAAGGAGGTCATGTGGCGTCTACATCAGATATTTATATTAAAATATTTCATAATTTATATATATTATGTACATCTTTTCCATTTAAAATGAGACTAAGAAAGCAAACAAAAGTTTATATGCGTCGTTTTTTATCTTCTGAACTATACACGTAATAATTATGTGTATAATATATAATTATATAGTTATCTAAAAACATTTACTTACAAACATATTTAGCTATGTAATTAATATTAATTTTAAGAAATTAACTTCATTACAAAATTTGAAGGGAATTTCCTTTTTCGATTAAAAGCTCATAAAAATATGATTTTACTGTTCGCACACATGATTTGTTTGAACCGGCGCACCGAATATCAAGAAATTGTGAGAAATTTCCAAAAGGCTTTACCTGTAAAAAGTCATAAATTATTTTCCTTCTAACATGATAACATTTCTAACTGTAGCTGAATTTGAAATCGTATGAAAACTTCGACTCCTCACTTTTCACTATTTCAGCCTTTATTAGCATGGTTACATAAATAATAATCTTTACATATATAAGTATGTAAACTTACAAATGTATAAATGCAATTTAATGTCTCCTTATTAACATTAAGAAACTAATGTGCATTTACAATATTGAAAGCAATTATAATTTCAGTTATATTTTTTTAATTTATAATCTTCCTGCTTAAGCACAAGTATCTATTAATTCGCTAGCGAAATTTAAATAAAAATTTTGATCAATGAAATTTTATAAACAATATATGGACATAAAATTACCAAATATTTTGCTTCTTGAGTAAAACTTTTATAAGTGGCCTTTGCCCTTATTTTATAATATAGCCCGAAAAATATTTTTAAGGAAATAGAATTATATTATTTCTAAAGCAGCTCACTTTAATTGTACACTGTTTTCCGATTCGAAAAAAAATCAGCTGAAAATAATTATTTTGTGTATTTATAACGCTGCGCACAATATTTATTACAATTTTACATTGATGACGAAGAAGGTATTCTAATTTTACTTTATTCTAACCATTTTAATACTGGGGACATGAAGTTTTAAAAAAATCAAATACAGAATTAAGAATCTTGTTTACTTTCACGCCTCTAATAATTAATTTACATCTATTCGTTGCCCTGCGTTGGCAACACGCTTTGGAATTGTCTTCCATGGAATTCAGTCGCTAGAATGTAGCTGACCTATAACTGTTTTAATAGTACTTATTTTTAACTTAACGATGCTATCGGATTATTATTAGATGTTTATAAATGGATATTTAATTATTATAGGTTTACAGTTTAATTTGTATAAACTGGGAATAGTAGAATTTATCAAAGTTATTTCAAAGCAAGGCTTCTCATTCAGTTTCGGCGCCATTTGATTAACGGCTAATTAACAGATCTCGAAGCAAGTATGCAAAATTTCTCTATACTGAACTTTAAAATGCGTTATATTTTTGACATATTTTGAAATTTTAAAGTACCTAACCCCTTAAGATTATTATAGAATATTATTATATTATAGAATTATTATAGAATAATTATTATAGAATAATCTTAAAATATAAGGAGTTGAAATAAAAGATATAATCTGATAAAAATATACAATATGTAGTTTGGCATATGCTCCTTTTCTTCTGAACGTGTTATCTGATAACAATTTCAAACATTACACATTAGAAAAAAATGCAGTATAATACTCGTTAATGAAGTATAGATTAATATTACTGGAGAGTATTACAATGCAAATGGTTTTAGTATTTGCAATCATAATATATTTTATATTTTTCGCACATAAATTAAGTTACAAATACAGAAACTGAGTGCAATTAATTGGATTTGTAAAGAATTAGATCCTGTGCTAAATAATTTTGAAGCTTTGAAAACTTTCATTCTGAATTTCTGTACTTAGGAAACACTGTAAATCATCAATCGGTTTTGGAGGTATAGTTAGATTTACGGTCGTTTAATTACTTAATTCATAGTCCAGATTCATTGCATAGTTTTAATAGTCTTAACAGTTTATTATAAACAGTTTTATTAAAGTATCTTATCGACGCAGTTTTAAAAATTCAATTTTATTCTAAGAGCAAAAAGAAACGTATTTTAAAAAAATGGAGTTCACAATTGTATTTACTTAAACATTTTGATTTTGAAAAATTTCATAATTTATAGTCTTTTTATGAATGCAAGCAAAGCTAGGATACCCTTTAGGAAAAATTATGAGAGGGAAATTAATAAAAAAGGGTATAACACTTTATTTTTTGCCATAAAGAATGACCAGTACAGATACGAAGTAAACATAAAAAAAATGGACACATTATAACAATTTTTACAAATTTTACTAATAGTTAAGCTTAGTTTAAACAATATCCTACCTTCTTACCGGTTCAAGTCATATATATTCACTCAGAAGGCTATGCAAATTGAGAGTACATGAAAGAAGGTTGAAAATTTAGTTAGACTAATTGAAACTAATGCTATTGTAAGCCAAATCTGCCAGCTTTACTTGTCGAAGGCAGTGGACTTCTGCTTGCTGTGCAATTTTGTATGTTACTTTGAATGCTTAGTCAGTATGAAATCCAGGAATAGTATTCTAGGGAAAATGTACTTGTAAAATTGTAAAAATCAAAATACAAGCAGCTTCGTGGAGAGGCTATCCATCGCATATTGTGTTGTACCTTTTTTTCTTTGGCTGTAATTTTCCAGGAGTGATTAAGTCAAATATTATTAAATCTATCTGTGAAGTAAGTTGCTAAATATTTCAGGAAGACAACTCATTCTCAAAGGGATATGCAAAGAAAACTTAGGAAGGTAGACTGTGTAAAAGTAGTTAAATAGCAGAATTATAGCCTAAAAGAATGAATGTTTTTAAATAGTAAGCAAATTAAGATACAATAACACGCCGAACAAATATAATTTAGAAATCAAACAACAAGGTACAGGATTCCTTGCCAGTGTGGCTTAATTTACATTGGCCAAACTAAGAGACCTTTAAAATTTCGCGTTAAGGAACATGAGGCATATGTTAGAAAAAATGAAACACAGAAGTCTTCTGTTGCCCAACATTGCTGGTCCGAAAATCACACTTTCAATTTTTCTGCTGCCAAAATTATTCAAAAAACATCTTCTATTGGTCAACTGGATTTTCTAGAGGCATTTCACATTCAAAAAAATCTTTCTGTTCTAGTTAACGACCCTAATTCCAATCCATCTTTGCCTTCAGCCTTTAAAGAAATTATGTTTTAGTTCTGGTTTCATCAACAGATGGCGCCAGTAGCTTGTCTCCTGTCCAGACTTTCTTATCTTATATTATCTAATCTTTATATCTTATCTGGTTCATTTGCGTTTTTGCAGCTGAGGCTGATGGTTCGGTAAAACCATGGAAACTAGTCCTTTGAAAATTTTAAAATATAAGGCTGATTTTTATCGTTTGACTTCTAAATTAATAAGCAAATGTTCACCATTGAACGGCTTGGAACAGAGTCCCGGCATTCAACTTCCTTGAACAATATTTTTTCATACTTTTATACTACAATAAAGAGAAACTATTTGCAACTGACCTGTGAAGTTAGAAGAACTACGAGAAGAAAACTCCAGGAAGTGAGCATCTTTGTCCTTCGTTCCGTCATCTGAACTGAAATAGAAACAGAAATTCAGAAACAGAACGCATTTATATGTTAAAAAAATCATCAGTAATTAAAAACAAGTAACTTATATACACGAAAATGGTAGTATGATTTTTTTTCTTATTCGTGAAACTATAAATTTTACTGGATTTTGTACTCGAAACTCTCTTTTCTGCGATTGCTCGCTGACAATGAACTACCTAGCAAAGCACCCGAGAGTATCTCCATTTGTGCAAGACATTCTGAAGGAAATTGTTCACGCATAAAATATAGATGAAGAAAGCCCCCAAAACCTATATTGTCAATTCGTTCTATAGTTGGTATCAGAATTCAGAGTTAAGTATCAATGTTCTTTGCCATTTATCACTAGTGGAGTTATAGCCAGTATTTAGCTTTTTATAATTTCCATTAGAAATATGATGTTTCTATTTTTTCTTGATTTGACCATGATGTGGCAATATTTATATTTCATATTATATACTTCAAAAAGGGGTAGGATGCGCCTTACGCCCATTAGCTGGATCTTTTGGAGGGCTCATTAACCTGCCCCTGACCTTAAGGCAGGGGGCGGTCTCAGGCCCAAATTACGTGCGAGGCCGCAAGGCCAGTCTGAAAGCAGCTGATGGGCCAGAAATTGTTTTTCAACAAAATTTTAAAAATTTGAGCAAACGAAAAAGTAAATAAATAAATAAAAATTTAATTTTCACTTGCAGAATATTTGTTAAAACATACATAAACAACAATAATAATAATAACACAGGGGGAATATTCAAATTTATATTTATTTTCTATCTGAAGTTTAAAGGTTGTTACCTGCAAGAAATGTTTACTGTTTATACTGTGCAATTCAAACGCATTGACAGCTAAATGTTAAATTTTAGACAGATATTTATTTCAGGTAATTCTGATATCTTAAATCAGCCAATAAATAACTTACTTTTAACCTTAACCGAAAAATCCGAAATTTCCAAATACTGAAGCCCCACCAGCTGTTGAGTGGCAAATCAAATTAATTGACTGTACCAACGTGGGAAATTCTCCCACATTACACTAGTCACGCGGCATGATATACAAGCAACCAGTTACGAAGTTCCAACCCATTTACTTTATCCACTACTAACGGAAGTACCCGATGCCAGTTAAGTTAGATTGAAAGTAACATATCTAACAACAGATAGAACGATACCGCTGAAATCCTTCTCTAATAACGATGCAAAAAATACGATTCATAGTCATATATTTTTCAGTCGGATGCGATATGGAACCCATAAAAAATATCGATAGAAAAATAAACAAATTCTCTCTCATTACATCAGCAACAATGGCACGCAGTTTTTAATGATTTCCGTCTTTCTAATCAAATAAATGGCTGTAAAAGCTCAAGTTCGATTCAATATTTCACCTATATTCAATTTTAATTAAGTGGTCGATTAAATGTGGCAAAAGATTATCATAATTGATCAAGAACGCGAACAAACAAACAAACACACATTCTTTTTTAACACATACAGATTTCGTAAAAATTACAAATTTTTCATTAACAGACTCTACGATTTGAAAGCGAGCAGTGGCAACACTTTTCGAAGTAAAGAATTTTTATCTCGAGACTGTTGCCACTGGGAAAAATGAGTGCGAAAATTAGTGATTTCAGCGTTTTTGATTAATATCTGGACTGATTAAAGTCGTTCAAAGATGGGAACAATCGAAATCGCTTCCCACAAATTTTTTGAATCGAAAGTAAGGTATTTAATTTTCGGAAATGCTATTTATATTTCATTAGAAATTTTTTATTAAAAAACTCTACGATATGAAAGCAAACAGTGACAGCAGTTTTCCAAATAAAGCAGATTTTTATCTCCAGCGTGCGAGGCTGTTGCCACTCGGAAAAATGAGAGCGAAAATGATCGTTTTTCTGAGTTTTTAATTAATATCTTTGATTTTAAGTACTTTTTTTTTCGACAAAAGCGGACGTCGAACTTTTTCCAGGACTCATAAAAGAAGGGAAGAAAGTTTAGTGACTATAGCTATTGTAGTGATTGAGTTAATCGCGAACAACATTCTTCTTTATATATATACAGATTTTATTGTACCCTTCAGTAGCAGTTATGCATATAAGCTCAGTCTATATTTTTATGTCTGTAAAACTACAAGCACGGTATTTGCAACAAATACACAATTAAAATGTAATCGCAAGCAGCATAAAATTGCTTTGGAGCCGCGAGTTTGATACATCTACAGATCTTCTGTTTGATGAACACCATTTTGTCTAGCTTTCGACAGTAATTCGAACCCGAATTCTCCTTTCTGCGAATTAGAAAAACTGGAAGCTATCTTCTCTCTGCTCCTGTTTAAAGTGTGATCTATGTTTTTATCATTTTTCCTAAGAAGTGGAAAGAACTGAACAGCAGATTAAAATTTCGCTTCGTTTAATAACACACTTTGATACTTTGATGGATTTACCCTACTTCATTCTGTTAATGCAAAATATTTGTTTAGTATTTTTGAAAAGCTCTGTACTTAATTTAGCACACTCCCTTGATTCTAAAACACCATCAAGTGATAAAAACATGCATTAATTTAGAATGACCACTTGAGGAAAATGTCTATTAAATCTAAGAAAACCAAATAAATGGGCGAAAAACGGCACATTTTAAGGAAAAATAGATAGATAATAGAAATTTCTGTTAAATGTCACACTCTTTATCTACATAATGCATCGTTCATGGTTTTTAATGCATATGTATATATATATAT
>KK117731.1:45719-80046 GCA_000611955.2 Stegodyphus mimosarum
TGACTCAAGATATTATTAATTTATGGTATTTCATCAAAATATTCAAACGCATCAAAATTTTCCAGCAGACAGTACCAATAATGATTATTCTTCATTAAAAAAAATTATTTTAAACACTTTTCAGGAATATTTTGAATTAAATAGTTTAACAAATTTTAGACCTCATTTGTCACAATATTTCCATTTATCTACTGGCCTTCCCTTAATGTCGATTTTTCCCGAAATACTTAAGCTTACGGCCTCGTTTAACACATCCGTTATATTGCCTTAGAGCTACGAATGGAAAACTAAGCCCATAAGCGGTGTTTAAAGCAGGAAGAAAATTATGTCATTAACCAATTGTGGTTGCCGAAAACGCTTGTGGTGTATAAGGAGGGAAGGATATACATTCGTGATCATTTGAAAATTTTTCAGCAAGAAAACTGTAACCGGATAACTACTAAAGCCAGAGATCTTTCTTAAAATGGAACGCGCGTGCATCCTTTTCTAGAATTATAAGGGGATTTTAAAAGTAAACCACTTACACCACGAGAGCACACTCGGCATAATGGGATAACTATGACTATGCAAGCTTAAGTGTCTAGTCTTTTTCATCTTTTATTTTTTATTTAATAATAATTGTTTATTTAATTCATCTTTTATTTAATAAGCTTGCGTGTTAAGAATTTACACTTAAAATATGAATTTCATTCCGAAAACACTTAAACCGTTATTGTAAGCCTTAGACATTGTATAAGGTATTTTTCCCGCCTTCTTCTCATGCCTTCGTGGTGTAGTGGTTAGCACGCTCGGCGCGTATTCGAGAGGTCCGTGGTTCGAGTCCTGGCGAAGGCATTGCTCATTTTTTACATCTCCTGCTTCGAAATAACCTAATGTCTCTACAATTGTTAGCCTTAGTTTATAAGGTATATCTCCCACATTCTTAGCGTGCCTTCGTGGTGTAATGGTCAGCACACTGAGCCGGTATTTCAGAGGTCCGCGGTTCGATTCCCGGCGAAGGCGTTGCATATTTTTCATCTCTCTTGTTCAAAAAAAAATACCTAATGTCTCTACACTGGCGCCCGAACTAAAAGGGTTGTGGATGATGACTCTCCACACCCAGGATTTGGCGACTAGGTCCCCTAAAACCCTAGTCGCCCTTTAAAAAGGGGAGTATATAAGGTATATCTCCCACATTCTTAGCGTGCCTTCGTGGTGTAATGGTCAGCACACTGAGCTGGTATTTCAGAGGTCCGCGGTTCGATTCCCGGCGAAGGCGTTGCATATTTTTCATCTCTCTTGTTCAAAAAAAAAAATACCTAATGTCTCTACAAGTTTTCCAAAGATAGGTGATTTATCAAAGCGGGTAATTTTTCAGCTTACTTTCCCACTTTTTATGCAGATTTTCAGACTTTTGAGGCTATCTCAGAAAATGTTTGGCCAAATCTTTGCAAATAGAATTCGTTATTTCTCGCTCTGCAGCTTTAATCCAACCACATTCATAATTAAAGTTATGTTTTGTCTAGCTTAATTTCCAAGAAGATTTCATCTTCAAAGATCTCAGCGAAGATTGAGGAGTGTTTTGATATTCGGTTGAAACCGGAACGTTCGAAGACTTTAATATTTATCCTGTAGCGAGAATCATATTTGAATTATTCACATTAAAGATGGATAACCTGACAAGAAAATGCCAGAGGCATATTTGCATTATCTCGTGATTTATTACTGAATTTTAAATTCTCCTAATTCGTCCACGCGTAAAATACACCACATATAATCGGCAACTGAATGTGAAAATTAACGCAGCCGTGAAATCAAAATCACTTATTTATTTCTCTCTCATCGGAGTATTTAATATTTTCCCATTTTGAAAATGCAAATCTGTTTGTAATTTGATACAAAATACATAATGGGCGATTTTTTCTTCCGGAGTTGAAAGTTTTTTATAGTAAATATAACGGATCCATCATTTTTCACCTGGTTTTACATGTTCGATCTCATCAAAAAGCTTTTATTGTTGTATTCAAAAATTATTATATTTTCTCTCATAATGCATGTTTAATGACTGAACAGTGAAAGGACTTCATTAACTAATTTATTTTCTATTTTTTTGTAACGCTTCTCATTAATTTAGGCCGTTGAGATGAAGATCGAATGTAAGACACCATGAATGTATTTAAATACCTATCTGCCGAACCCGTAAGAAACAGAAATAATTTTGAGTAATCGTAAATTTGAATCACCAAGGCTTTCAGTATATTTCGCTTGAGAAATGCAAATGGTCTTATAAGCATATAAATATAATTTAAAAGGTTATGATAGTAATGAATGACAAATAAAGATATTCGAGCATTAATGATGATAATTATTTTTTAAGCATAAAAGTATGTTGAAACATATTAGAAAATAAAGAAAACTTATTTTTTATTCGCATATTCATTTTTTGGAAAATACTACTAATCTTGGCTTGAAATCTCATGTGTAAATCGTAATAACTCAAAGAAATGGTTGAATTGAGTTAGATAAACTGACAATGGTAAAATACATGAGGGCTTTTAGCCTAAGGAAAGGAATACTTTCGTGGAAGATTTTTTAAAGGAAATTAGAAAACGCTTACGGTACACAAGGGGAAAACTACGCAAACTCTCATGCAACTATCTTCTTTCACTAAAACTTTGCTAAACACTGTATTAAGCTTCTAGCGTTCAGGGATGTTACGCTCAAAGAGTGGGAACAGATGAAGAATACTTTTTAGAAAGGAATCTGATTTGAAAAATATAAATATGTAAAAGAGCTTTCAGAATTTTTTTATATCTCTTGAAAAACTTCTCTATAGAGACCTTTTGTGACTACATATTGTCTAGTACATAAATAATTAATTATCTGTGTGATACCAAATCTGAGAGCCCTCAACGGTTAAACTAAATTTTCTTGAACTTTTCAGAATTTTAAGCAAGTTTTTCACAATTTAGTGGTTAGAAATTTAACATTCTTTATTTTACATTTAACATTAATTACAAATTTAACATTAATTACAAATTTAACATTAATTACAAATTTAACATTAATTACATTTAACATTAATTACAAATTTAACATTAATTCATTGCTATTACTATACAGCTCAAGTATTTTTTCCACCCAATGACGGGCACTAGACATTACAGGCGTTGGCTACAGGAATTACAGGCCGGAAACAAGGCTGACTTTATTACGGAGGCACCTAATAGGTAGGCCACCGTTGCCTCCTGTGAAGGGATAGCTAATTTGAATCTATGGTTTTTCCGGAATTCGAATCCGGGCCCTTCGGTACAGCAGTCAGCCTAGCTAACTGCTTTCCCGTTTGGGCGGCATGGTGCTCAAATATAGAAAGACTTATTTTTCCTTAAATCTTCAAGAAGAAATATATGAAATAAATAACAAATATTAAAATATCAGTTGTTTAAATTAATTGGATTTGTTTAAATATTCAATTCAATAAAATTAATGTGAATTTGTTGATTTAATATTTTCTTTATATTTATTTCTTTTTTAATATCATAACATAACTAAAAGGGTCAAGATTTCTAAGCTTCACGCTTGTATGGCCGCTTACTGGTTTTAGTACATAGGTGTTTTGACTTTCAGGGCGCAAAGTTACAGAGCATCAACTTACAAAATGATGAAACATGCAGTAATATTTTTGCACACCGCTGCTATATATTCGATATAGCTGCGTTTTTACATCCCATAACTATAAAAAAATGAAAGGAATGCAATTCTGAATATATTATCTATAATACATCCGTATGTTATTTTTATTTTCAGTCAATTTTTAAAATCCTTTTCAATCAGATTAATGTTGACGAAGGCACTTACAAATCCGCTCATGCGCAGAAGATTTTCTTCTTACAGAAATATTGGAAAAACAGTAATGCATGAAATCATTTCAAAATTTTAATTCTTGTCCTTGATTTGGCTTTGCGTTTATAATTTTGCTTGTGAAAGAAGGTCAGTTCTTGATAATTTTGTCTTTTTCAAATTATGCTCTTCTTTTTGTTTTGGTTTGGCCGACATTTGAATATCCTGTCCCCACTTTTCTAAATATATAAAGACATTCGAATCTATGGTATTTGTTTTAAAATAAGTTCGAACAAAGAATAAATACGATATAAAGAAAGACTAATATGCTTGCAAATATCCACAGGATCTTTAAATATGTTACGTAATAATTTAAACGTCATATTTATTATTTTGCCAATTTCAGCAGCGTTTCTAACAAGAATTTCCTGCAGGTCTTTCGATCTTTTTGAAACTAAACTCGTTTCTAAATTAGTACAGTCGAAGTACAGAAATCCGCAATGCTTGGGACCAGAGGTTGTGTGGATTTTAGGATATTGCGGATTTCAGGACAGAAAAGCCAAATCATAATATTCAGACTAAAAGTGCAAAATAAATAAGGCATATTAGATACATTTACTTAAATTATTATGTACAATAATGTACATTTTTACATTATTTTATTACATGCATTAAATTATATATATATATATATATATATTATTCATTTATATTTGTTATTACAGGAATATTTTAAAGCATTAAGGACATATACAATAGAGACGTGTAAAAATAAGAGATACTAATAAAGCATAAAATATTTCATTTTTTTTATTTGTTTCAAACATTTTCCTGATAGAGGTTTGTTTTAAAACTTTAGGTACTCCATGTTAAGATTTTTTTTTTTTTGGTAAATTCTACAGGGTCACAATCTCTTGCTCTGTGACACAGCTCTGTTGTTCTAAATGTTTTAGGTATTTTTCACCATGTTCCAAACCCTCATTAAAAGATATTTTCTCACTCCTTTCACATTCATTATCGTGTCGTTGTTGGAATGGTTGGTTTTCTTGCTGTGGCGAGTTTCAGAGCCAAAGATTTCATCATCCGTTATCTGATGTGCCAGTGTTGGCTCATCTGAATACATCATCGATACTAAAAACCTCTTCTGGAGTAAGATTTGTTTTCTGCCGCTAACACAGAACCATTATTATTCGGTAATTATGACGTCATTATTGGATAAATATTTTTTCTTCGATATTTCATTCGATTTCTGGAACCTATAAATTCATTGTTTATATTTTGTGAGGCAATGCGGATTTCAGAAGTTGGCGGATTTCAGGTCGGCTGATTTTCGGTACTTGACTGTACTACCATTTTCAACACAATTTGTACGTAATAAAATTTCGATTATCGAAGATCAAGAAATCGAAGTTTTACCTGTATGTGTTCTCGTAAAAACACATTTATACATTTTTTATATTAAGTAGTATGACATAACTATTATTTAAAACCTTCGAAAATGGTTCGTTCGTGAAACTGGTCGAAATCGAAGAGCGATTAATTGAAGTTCTACCTGCGTGTGTTTAAATACTAAATTTATAGATTTGTTACATTAAACATGATGACAAAATCTATAATATTTAATGTAACATGTGTATAAATTGTCATTAAAACTATCTTTATCGTATTATTATATTAAACCTATCATTTTAGGCATCTGAAAATATCAATAGATTTACCTTAGTAATATACAAAATTATTAATATAAATTCCGCTAGGAATAGATTACTTAAATCGCAATCTCTATTTAACGAAATTGACTTAAAATTAAGGAAATGTACTCTTTTACACCTAACAGAAAAATGCAACTTTTTAGCATCAGAGATTAACTTCTTTGGACATTTGGATGAATTTCGTTATGGTGTAAAATAGTGATTCCAAGCATGAACGCACAGAGAATTCTTTTTACTTATGTAATAATATTACTAAAATTATTTTAAATCTATCTTCACCAACATATCGAAAACGTCGAAAGAAGATACACAAAGATCTCTTAAATATTGATACAAAATATTCAGGTCTTTTTTATTCCCTCTAAAACTACACAGCGTGAATTATTTTTAGTTCTGCTCTGAGAATTTTCAAGTCTAAAGAATACATTTTTTCTCAAGCCATTAATTATGTAGTACTAACATGCCAGTTTTCCGGACCATTTCTCAACAATATTCAAAATTATCACGCAAAGCGATACATATATTGCGTGTCGAATATTTGTTGCGAATTAGCAACGAGCAATGGCTCTGAAATTCGAAATCTTGAATGCTGTTTTTCTGCGTATTTTAAAATAATTATCTGCAGTTTAGGATTCAGTCTATGTGAGCTTTAGGAAAAATGCCATGAAAAATATTAATATTCTAGAAGTTGGTATGCATTACGATTTTACATGTATAGTAACAGCATATATTTTTATGTGCACTTAATAAAAATAGAGTTCTTTTCCTTTAGTTTGTTTGTTTAGTTGAAGAGAAAAGCACGCGAATTCACTGAAGACCTTCTAGAAAAACTGTTATTTAGGGAAAAAGAAATCAAGCTGTCATCCCATTCGTCGTGATTTGAATCCAGGTCGAACTACTGATGTTCAACGATTTCAAACGTTCGGCCATTGTTACGCTTACTGTTTAGGTAGAGTTTCTATTAACATTCTTAAACATGTCGCGGTTATTTTATGTTTTGTGACCAAATCGCGTCATTTTGAGACATAATGGGCTGCAGGAAAGCGAGATTTCACTCTATACATTTAATTTTTACATCGCCGTGAAGCGTATACACTTATCTATTTTACGAACTTAAAATAAATTTCGTATTTCAATAAATCGATTAAATACGAATTTATTTAGGAAGGTGAGCTTAACACCTTTTCGGCGGAATTTTTTTAAAAAAAACTTATTTTAAAAAACGTGCTGTTTATTTTCCTTTGATTTTTGGACACGTTGAACTTTAATCCTTTCGACTCCTTTTAAAAAAAGAATTTTGGAAAAATAATAATATTTTGTATTTTTTTAAAATTTTTTAAATGAAGCTTCCGAATACACTTCTCACATCTCAGATATTTTAAAATGTAGTTTTGGCAACAATTTTCCTTTCTTATTGTTGTTGATAGATTTTTGATGAAATTGCATCATTTTGAATAGTTTCATTCTTTTAAAAATTTCGGTTTGGCAACAATTTTTCATCGTATTTCTTATGTTACTGTTTTTAAGAGACTGAAAAGTTTAAGAAATTAAAAAGTTGTTTCTTTTTGCAACGGTAAATTGTTTAATTACTTTATTAGGATAATTAACATTTGTATCAAGGGATATTGCTTATTTCATTGTAATATTATGTTTTAATTATATATAATTTTAATTATAAAAAAGTTTTGCATGATATTTTTAATCTGTTTAAGTTCTTAATCTGTTTATACCATTTGAGTTCTTAAGATTTTGCAAAGGGAAGTTGGTTAATTTATTTATTAGGATAATTAATATTTGTATTCAGGGATATTGCTTATTTCGTTGTATGCTTTTTATATGTAATGCATTTTCAACTGAATTTTTTTTCCGTTGTTGTTTGTTTCTTTTTCCATAAAATTGTTCTGCAGAGTAAACTTCTGTGCAGTTTTCAAATTTAATGTTTGGTGTTCTCTTTAGGCAGTTTTCTGATACACTTAAAAGCCAGACGAAGGCTTGCCGCGCAGCGGCTAGTTAATAGTATAAAATCATGCACTGCACTGTTACACATTTAGTCAATATATGCCGTACCTTTAAATAATGTGAAAAAAGAAATTTTGTTTACCTTATCCTGCAATGCATCCTTTTCTTGCCGCTTAAATTTAAATTGATAAAAAATATTGTTCAATCTCTAGTCATCTAAAAACATGTCATAGGCACAATGTAAAAAAAACACGAATCTGCAGCCTTTTCTGTGTGCATATTTCCTATATTGCTTTTCGATATTTCACGTTACGCCAAAAGAAAGAATAGCATATTCTGCGAGACGAACTATGAAAGTTATTATGCAGAAGTTATAATTCCTTATTTTTCCGTCAAAATCAGCCTCATTCCAAACGTTTTAAACGCACATGTTTTGAAAACAATGCATTCGTAGATTTATGATTATGGGTTAGCACCGAAGATACGTTACTAATCATTACTCTTAATGGGTGGTTTTTGTAAATATTAAAAATAAATATAAAAAAGTAGCTACAGCTACCTATGATTAACAATATCTGGATAAGATGCAATATCTGTCTGACACGCAGTACGATTCAATTCAACTCTCTTTAAGAATGTGATTTTTTAGATGAACAGATAAAAGTGAATTTATGTCTAGAAATTTTCATATTATGGGGTTTGGAAAATCTTTCAGTTCTCTTGCAATATTTAAATCAGAAACTTTGCAGTAAACTATTTATAGATCACTAAATAATAAATAAATATCAAATCTCTTAAATTTTCTACTATATGGAAAAATCAAAATCATTATACAAACGGTTTTATTGTATCTATTTTAGTAAATCATTAGTCCCGCTTCTAAAATTCATATTTATTTTAACTTTTTCAAGTTTCCAAACAACTCTTAAAAGTAACATGCTGTTTTTCACATGGGACGATAAAACGTTTCAGCTTCGTTCATTTGGCTAAGAATTAGCCAAGAAAGAAATTTTCTTTTAACTTTCTTCAAATTTATAATATTCCATTCTAATAGACAAAAGCGATTCAGTATCTACAGCTATTTATTTCAATACTGTATAAAAATGTTTTCACCATACAATTCATTTCTACTCTTTTAACCATCTCTTAATTACAACTTATGATCCAATTTCGAAAGAAGAAACAATAGTTAAGTAAAATACGAAGCAAATTAAACTAAATCTATCAGAAATTTCACAATCTGCAAACTAAATCATTTGAATATACGTCACCAACGCTTCTTTGTCATATGAAAGCCTTTGTTCGGCATCATATTCAAATCCTGAAACTAGTAATCAACAAGAAGACGGTATTATCAACAGCTGAATGTTACATACAATTCAAAACAATAATGCAAAAAAGGAATTCAGTACAGCAAAGAAAAGAATCTAAACCTGAAGCTGCGGGAAGACTTTAGTATTTTCTTGGAGGGGAAGTCAAAACTAGGCGAAAGAGCGAAAGATGGATTTGGGACTGATCACTGGAGCATCTCTTATTCTGCGTTGTTCGGAAATCGTCGATGCGGATCGAAATCGAATGCTGGAACCGACGCTCAACCAACCGGGGATAGACTTTCAGCAAATGTCATTGTTCTTCGAGAGCTACTTTTCATTACCATAACCCACTTGAAGGAGTGGTGAGGTATATGACCCAGTTTGTGCTTAATATCGTCTGCCACGAGACGCCGATGGGAATTTCTGATCTTAAAAATAATGTAGGCCCTCGGGTTATTGTTTTATTAACCCTAATGCTTTTCCGTTATTAATAGAAAGTTGCAATTAAATCGCATTTAGTTAAATCATGCGGAAAAACCTAAATAAATGTTTTTGAAAAGCACAACCTAATCGATTTCTCTGTAAGAAATCTTTTGATCTGTAGTTTTAGGTCATAATTTATTGCTCTTAATTCCTGTTCATTCCCATCTAGAATCGTAGTCAATTTATATTAAGTTAATCATGCGGAAATTTAAACATGAAGCGATCATAAATGCTAGTCTTTCGAGGCTATTAAACTTACTTTTTGAAGCGGGAAATTTGAATAACCAACTGTAGTCTTGCTGGGTTTTCAAAAACAGGGATCTTCCAATACTATTTAGACGTATTAATCCCCTTCAACACGATAGCTTGCATCAGGAAATATAATAATTTCTTGAAAGTCTTACGCGCTTGTCTTACGCTCAATTGGAAACATTCATAAAAAACATTCAGTTGGACTTGACTATTTTTTAGAATTTATATACGGATTCATTTATCTTGAATTGCTTTTTAACGGAAACTAAGCTTTAAAATAATTTATTGCAACGGAAAGATTAATGGCTAATTATTATTTTCTGTAAAGAAGCATTTTCAAGCACTTCTGGTTTCTTTCAAATTTTCTTCACAGAAAATGAAATAATTAAACTAAATGTGTAAGGATCTTAAATTTGACTAACGTTTATTTTATTTTAAAACTTTACTATCATCTCTTATTTTCCACTTCCGACCAGAATTAACGTGTGAATATGTTTATGCAAATTGTACTTGCTAACGCTTAAGTATTTAAATTGTGGCTTTTTGCCAAGAGCGGAGTAGAAGGAGAGAGAATGAGCCATCTTGCCACGAGGCTTCACGCGAGCTTTGCTATCAGTTACTGTCCGCCTTTAAGGCCAGAGGTTTTAAACCTCTCGAAAGCTAAAGACGTATTGTAGTTTTCCGCAGTTTGCGTACTACAGACTTATTCATTTAAAAGGCCAGTCTTAGTATTAGTCATCTGTGTAAAATATTAAAAATTAGTTTTTATTTAAATTTTAGTTAATTAGTAGACTTTTATTTTTACGTTCGGACCATAAGTGGTTGGTCTTCGTATCCCGAAATGTGGAAGCGACTGTGAAATGGTGGGAAAATAAAGGGTAATTTTAACCCTTCTCATCTTGTCGCCTTTGCTACACTCCATAGGACATAGTTTGTAATCAACTCACTGTCCAGCCAGGACACGTCATGTTCGCCAAACAAATAAAAAGAAATATGAGTCCTGATAAATGTACACTGCAATAACTTGATAATTGCTTAATGATATTCAAGATTAAATTTACGAACTGAAGTACGAATTAAAGTCATTTGGGAAACAACTAGATACTTTTGTCATTTAGATCTCTCATTAAGCTGGGACTGGATGATAAGACGGCATACCAAAAGAAACTATATAGAATGATGGTTCATCCCCATTATAGTCACATTTTTATTTTAACTAGAACTATTATTCAGGTAATGGAGCAAGAAATATAAAGACCAAAAGGGGGAAACGTACCCTGGACGGCTCATTTTTTTTTGGAGGTGCATTTTCCAAGTGAGCCTTAAATTTATAGATTTAGTCATGGATTGTCAGATCAGAAGGAACAACCTGGTGCTATCTGAATAATAATCAGATGACAGTTGGCTTAAAAAGTTGAATTGAAAAAAGAAATGGCTTTACATTCCACAGAGCATTCGAAGAAAATACGGCGAGATTTCCACAGCTTCGTGTTCTTGCTGTGTTTTTTTTTTAATTCATTGAAACTTTCGAGAGAAAAATACGAATATCAACTAAATTATAATGGCATCTGAAAGGTGTACCACACTAAATGTTGCTCCTAAATTTTATCTTTCAATTTCACTCACACTGTGGCAATTAATGCGCTGGGACAAAATGTGTCGCGTATTAACTATAGTAACAACAGATTGAAAAACGGTTTGCGAAAAATAAAAAGTTGAGATTTTTTTTATATTTTTATTGCAAACAATTATTTTATTAGCCCAAAAAAAGACGGCAGTCCCGAATGGGATATTTGCCTCGAAACGGCATTTTGTGTTGAATCACTATAAACGACTGTATCATTTTTTAAAATTGTTGCCACCAAATATTATTGCCCTGTATTATAGTTAAAGAAATTAGTTAATGAAGAATTTGCACGAATGCATATATGTTTCAGGCACTGTGAAAGAACAACGGTACCTAGAGCCATCAAATTTTGAATAACGTATTTCTCCACCCGAATATGGGTATATGGAAGCCAAATTTCTAATTTTGAATTTGTTTTATTAATTTCATATTTTGTAAAACTCAGACGAATTTTTGATTACGAACTCAACTATTTGAAAGTGAAATTCTAAAAATATGCTGTTTTTAAATATTTTGTGATTTTGCTGTTGAATCGAATTTTATGCGGCGTAAGAGCCAAGAAAGTGATATTTAATAAATAAAGTAAACACACAAAAGGTTAATAATAAAAAGACAATAAAAGAGTTTTCCAAAGCCATCTGAGTAAAAAAAAAAACTGAACACTAATACGATGAATTGAGAAGAGACTAAAGAAATTTATATGCCAACACTTATCGCTGCGTCAGGAATTTTAAATATATACTGTTATGCTGCTTTTAATTTTTTGTAATTTTGCTTTTGAATCGTATATGGCGTAAGTGCTGAGAAAATTATGCTTAATAATAAAGCTAAAAAGACAAAAAAAATGATTTAGTAGGAGTAAGTGTAACAGTATGCGAGTTCATCGAGAGCGTTAAAAACCTTAACAAACCCTTTTAGGCGACCGTTAAAATCAGAATCCTTCCAGATTTTTATTTTTTCTATTATATTATTTATTTATTTATTGCGAACATCGGCAAAGCATTCGAAAAGGAATATAAAAAAATTAATGCTAATATTAGAATACACTTAAAATGATCAAATATGTTTAAGATAAAAATTGAGAAGTTTACTTCACTGAGATACCGAAAATGCTTGATATTATTCACAGAACAGCAGTTGAAATTTCACAGCTGGCAGCACAATTCACGCAAAGAAATCAATTTTCCTCTGGGCTTCTACAACAGTTAATTTTGCCGCTTTTGCCTAGAGCTAGTCTCATTAAAAAGGATACTCTGTTTAATGCGAAAACCGAAAAGCTTTCATTAATTTTCAAAGCAACGATCAACCATTTCTTCATTCAATTAGGTTGTTAGAACATTAATTATCCATCCAGATTAATTCACTGACACTGAATGATGAACATCAAACGCTTAATTAAAAAACTCGAATGATTTATATTAACCAGTCTGAACCAGATATTAAAGAAATATTATTATCAAGTTCCTTTCTATAATGTTTGTTACTGAATGTATAAAATATTTAGTTCAACTAATCAGGAATGCTTTGAGTTCTCTTGTTATATCCTATTCGGGAAGTATAAACATTGAATTCTTATTCAAAAGCACACAGCAGGAGTTTGGCATTGGAAAATCTTATACCTTGCTGCTTATAAACTGCATGCCTGAATGTATGACATCCGCTGCCTTCATCTGAAAAGTCAACTTTATTTAATTTGTTAGTTGAAACACGGGGCTACACTGTAAGCATTTTATTTAATAAAATAACTCATGCACAACGATCTAAAAACTTCAAAATTAAGGTTCGTATTGCTGTTGAATCGGCAATTAATATTTTAGTACCTACAGATACGTAGAAACATAAAATTGAACAAAACGTTATTTTCTGATTTTTCAATTTCAATAAATATTTTAGTTGGCTTTAGTTGCTGTTTGTATCATTCCCTATGTTCGAAGCCCTTTATTTTTCCATTGGCACTGAATCGCCAAAAACAATATCGTCTAACCTGTTAGATGAATACTAATTAAGTCATTACTTGTGAACTAACTAAGATTACTAAAGCGTAAAATTCTGTGAGTATAAAAATATCACGTTAGAAATATGAAAAAGGATTTAGTGCTAGTATTAAATTTCAACAAAAAAGTAACACATAAATAACGGGTTGCGAAATTTTTTAATGTGGTACCACACCATAATGGTCAGGGGTATGGTGACAAAATTTCTATTAATTTAGGTTGCTTGGTCCATTTATTGGAATAAGCCAACTGTGATAACTTCGCTAATGTAATGCAAGCGAATAACCTTGATAAACTAGTAATTGTTGCATTCACAGAATTTAATTAAATCTTTAGGAAACTATGTGACGATGCATCCGTCTTCCAAGGAAAATTCTGCCACTTTCAGAGAGGATATAACTTACATAAAAGGACAGTAGGAATCTCAAAGAAAAATTAAAGGCGGACTGACTATGCAGCTGACGATAACAGACTTGTTCGGAAGTATCTGGACAGTGATTCCTACCAACACACACCATTGTCGACTGATCTAGCAACTGTGTGATTTTTTTCCTGATAAGTTCCATTAAAGACCGGATCATTAGTATGTACTAATACTTAGTATTGTGCAACATACCCATTTTCTTGACCCAGTATAGATGATGTCATACTACATCGCACCTCTCAAGAATCAAAATGAGGATCAAACGTATCCCTCCAATAAACCACGAAGGGTATGTACCTTGTCGAAACTGAAGAAAAGACTAGCCATCACATAATCCACTTGAATGGCTGACGCCACTACTCTCCGGAACAGCATAGGCTACCTCTATGGATAGCAGGAGACAGGCTCGAGTATTTTATATTCCCAGAGCCGAGACTGGGAGAGTATAGTACTAAGCCAGTATATATTATTTGTGGGGGGTGGGGTATATATAACGTGGCTATACGATCCGTAAAGGGCCGTTGAGACTGGGGTTTATCTGAGCTAGCGGAGTCAGTTCTATGTGTCGGCTGGCTCCACTACCTGCAGTTCCGATTTTTCAACTCGCTGCCCTATGGCGAAAAACTAGTTTGGGAGATAGGTCGACTATGTCAGATCTCTCCGTTAGCTCAGATAAACCCAGTCTGAACGGCCGTTAACAGTGATGGGGGGGGCAAGATGCCTGTCGTCTCATACACTGATGACAGAGAGAGGATACTGAGATCTCGCACAGTGCTCTGTGTGGCCCTTTTGGATCTTCGATTGGCACCATTTCTGCTAACAATATATCCTGTTGGACAGATTCGGTAATTTCAATTATTGGATTTATAAAATGGGATTTTTTTACTCTTTAGATTAAAGGCCAGGCTTGTGTTACCGCTGACTAAAGATTTAATGGAAGTGAAACAAGGTAGCCATCCACTGCATCATTAGTGACCACATGACCACGTCTGTCAAAAATCACCAGGTCACATCCATAATATTAAAGTGTGTGGAAATACTTCAATTTTTCCTTTTCCATTGCTTTCAATAACAATATTACAAAATTACAAAATTTAATGGAACTGAAACCATGTATTATCAGCATCTACATTAGAAAACACTCGAAGGAATATGATTAAAGTAAATCACATAATAATAAATTTTTATCGCGTATTAAAAAGCAAACATATCTTGAATTTTTAAAAGGCCTTTAAATGACTATAAAACCTTTTCATTTCCATTATTATTAATGATACAGGGTTAGTCTAAAAGTAATAGGCACTTTCAAAATTTTCCGGAAACACGTTTTTAAAAGCAGGACAGAAATACTTACGCGATTAGAAGAACATATCCTGAAGGTTACATAGCTGAGGTACAAAAATATTTCATGGCTAACCTTTCTGTAATACGACAAATATCAATGACAATGTAGTTTTTCCCAACCACGTCTGAGCATGTTCATCTTAACAATTGCAGCAGCTGCTGTTAAGCGGTGTTTAGGATCATTCAAACTTTTAGGAAATGGAGGAACAATATCTTGGTCTTTGATATATCGCCACAAGAAGTGATCAAACGGTGTTAAATCTGAACTTCTTAGTGACTAACTTGGCAGAACCATGTTCTAGTCTGTTTTTGTTCGTACCATGTTCTGAAACGAAGCTGTACAACAGCGATATTTTCGTTATTCATATTGAAGCTGACAAAAAGTATTTTTTCTGGACTGTACTGCTCAAATGACATCAAGCATGCTCTTGTGGTGCTGACGTCACGAAAATAAACGAAAGGAGATCGTAAACTTCAAAATATTCTATGTTAGAAGGCATTCAATGCTTCGCGATAAAAAAAGAAAACACTCTCCGATTCTTAACATATCTGTTTCTTTCAACTAGTTCTGTATTATCGTCCTCCCCCTTCACGATACAATGTGACACTAAAACTCACAGAGCATTTTAACTTCCCTTGTATTTTACAATAATTATTACATTTATATACATAGCATAAATAAGAAAATAAAATGCTGAGCAAATTTTAAAGAAAACTGTCTCCTTAAAATTCTAAATCACAAACCGAAGGGGAAAATTCTCCCAAAGTAGCTGATGTGTGTTTTTGCTTTCTTCCAAATAAATCGAAATAAAACGAATTCCTTCCACAGAAGCATTAGAAAAATGACTAAAAGAGAAAACACAAATTAATCAATGGTGCTAAAAAGAGGAAAGAAAGTCAGTCCTCAAAGTTGCTCTTAAACAACAGAACGGAAATTAGATCTCAGAAATATCCTTTCTTAGTTATCTCCAGAGCCTTAAGCACATAGTTGAAAATGATTAGAGTTTATTGATTTATAGGAAGACGGAAATCATTTCTTTCCTGTGAAGTCCCCGAATGAGAGGCAAAAACACCTTGGAGAAAATGCCTCAGCGGAGTTTGATTTGTGGTGGGAAGTTTTTTAGATTTCTTTCCCAACTCTTCAATTTATCGCAAAGGGAAGAAATAATCCATTCGACATCAACAGCTGGATATTGAAGTTCGATTAAGAAAGAAATTTAAAAGTTCTAAAAATATTATATTTTTGTGGGTTTGGGTTGAGACTGGTTTAAATTTGCCTCATGTTTAAGGGAAACATTAAGAGTCAAGCACAATGGATTTTATTGGCTCTTTGTACAGGTAAAATTCAGTAAATCAGGTTAAACGAGTTCTCCGCAAAGCATGAAATAAGTGACATAAGAAATAGCAGACCAATTCTACTCGTAGTGGTTAGTGTTTAAGAAGATTCTTAATTAGACACGCTAAAAATTAAATCAGACAGGTAAATTATACAAATTTTTTTATGCACTTCATTCCAAATTATTTCCTAGAATTTCATTACAGATATATTTTTTATTCAATCAATTAAGCTCTCATTTCACGGAAAGGCAAAAATACATAAAAACTCAAAACATCTTTATTAAAAATTGCAAAATACAGAAAAACCAACCTAAAACACCAAATACTCAAATGCACGTAAAAGCAGATTAAAAAAATATTTACAATTAAAATTAAAAGTTTTTATCCTAAAACAAAGCAACTGGGCCAAAGGGTAAGTAGACGTTTTTTCGGTGCACAAAACTCATTGCTAAATTTTGGTCACACTGGACAAAAAGATACTGAAGTTGGTGCACTCACTGACTTAATTCATTATTCTACTAAGAGTTTCAAATGTAAACAAATGGCGGCCTGGTTAGGCCTAGCGAACATATTAAATTATTGATAATTCTACAACTATTGCATGCAGATTAACTCAACACACGAAAACCTTAACTTGAACACAAGACCAACATACTTCAATTACTTCTAGAGCAAAAAAGGCACATTTTTTCCAACATATAAAAATAAAAAACACAGCTCACCTAGCCGGCAAATAGGGTGGGTATATAAGATATATATATGTTTGGTGCTGACGACTGCAACAAAAAAGGGAGGTGCACAACTAGATGTTGTAGCAGTCCCATATACAAAATTTCAATGTCGTATGGCTAATTTTTTTTAGTTATGCGAGATATATACATATGTACAGACGTCAAGAAAAAATATTCCTTCTGAATCTATTTTAAATCCGTTTTAGAAAAAACTGCCCTTTATCCTGCCCGTACGCACAGATGACACGCAAACAAATCATCTAAACTGATTGGTCAAAATTGATATTTTCGTTGAAATATGACATCCGAAATTTTTCGCGATTAAAATACTTTCTTTATTAATTTAGGGTTGAGTTTTTGCATAAGTTCAAATAAAATAATTGCTTAAAACAGCATTACAAATATGAAATTTCAGGCGTATTTTGCGCATTTAAATTGAATTAAACGCATGTTGGCGTATATAATCGCATGCACTAATCGCTTCAGAAAAATGTTTTTAGTACTAACTACCACTTTCAGAAAAGCGGTTTAAAAATTCATACGCTCATATTAAAGCTTTCACAAATAGTAAACGTAAGTGCTGAAAAATCTAGAAATGTATTCTTCTATTTTAAAGTTATTCCGAACTCCAAGTAACCTTCTCTAAAGAACTTAAGATATGCATGATAATTATCGATTATGAATTTCACTGTTGTGTTGTGAATAGTATAATTAAAGAGATTTATAACATTTATTATTGCTTACTAGTTTTACCTGAAAATTTTTCTAGAGCTAATAATCTGTCCAAGAAAACATATATTAATAATAAATTACTAAACTAAACCGAGAATTTTTCAGTTGCAAATAAAGTGTCGAAGACTCCCCGTTTCGTGCTTTAATCTTGAATAATAATTACGAGTTTTAAATTGATAATTTCTGCTCCCAAAAGTCTGGCTAAAACAATTTTTTCGTTGTTTGAATACTACAATTCCAAGCCGTAAACGTTTTGATTCAAATAATTTGAGAGAAAAACCTATGACGTCTAATACTGGTTATTATAATCAACTATTAATTACTGCAATTAAATTATCTGGATGAAATTATGTTTACGATCAATTACAAACTTCAACTATAAATTTAGCATACTAATATTAAAATATAAATTTACAATATAATGTACAGTATAACATTTATACTAATTGATAAAATAACGCATAGTATTATTTATAGTTTTTAAAGCATAGCATTACATTTAAATTATAAAACATAATTTTGATTTTGATTTCATATGTCGCTTTCTGAAATGTTATTAAAAAATGCATTAATTTACATTCCCAATGATTTTACCTTTATTGTAATTAGAGTTATTTATGAATGTCTTAATGCTGTTCTGTTAAGCCAGGTATTATAATATACGAATTTTTAAACATATGATCACGTTCCTCCTTAATGGCCTGATAAGACAGCAAAAATTAAGACGCTATTTGAGGAGTGCGCGAATGCTTGTACCTTCGAAACTACAAATGTTACAATCAATCTAAATATATCATTAGATAGGTGAAGGATCCTATTAGCAAATAAGAAAAAATGATGTGTACACCACATGATTTCCTTGTACGGAATATTAAATTATAAGCATTTTTCTTGCATTTCATTTAAAGTTATTGAACTGAATTTAATCTATTTCGTAGATAGCGCATAAACCACAATAGAATAAATTCACTCTTTAAAATTCCCTATATTTGTTTACCATAGCCACACTCTGGCGATAGGTTCACTTAACAGCGGTACATCTCATTCATTTTGTAACTCAGAATGCACAAAAATTATGTCATCTGAAGAATTATCGAATCGTTGCCATATATTCTATTCAAATACTATCATAAATGTAAAACGATGTATAAAAGAAATTAAACAAGCCAAAAAAAAGGAAAGTTTTTCACAGACGATTCAGTATTTCTCGCGACAAGGCAAAAATACGTAAATTAAAAATTCCGAAGTAAATCTTAAACACGTTATTTCCTCGAATAAATTCCAGAATGTATTAAGCATGATTTAATTCGCAATAATAAAAGACGGCGTTATCTTGTTGCGAAGCTTAGTTTCTCTAGAATGGCAACAAATCCCCTATTCTGCTAAGTTTCAAATGTAAACAAATATGGCTGCTATGGTAAAAATAATTAGGCTTAGCCGCACTTAAACAACTTTTAAATTGCTGATAATTCTACAAATATTGCACGCAGATTTACTAAAGGCATGAAATCCTTAACCGGAAGATAAGAACAACATAATTCAATCATTTTTAAAGCAAAAAATGCGCAATTTACCAACATATAAGAATAAAATACTGAACTCACTTATCCGAGTAACAGATCGGGTATATATATATATTTGGTGCGGCCGATTGCGACTAAAAAAGAGGTGCACATCTACATGTTATAGCAGTCATAGATACAAAATTTCAACGTTCTGAGGCTACTCGGTTTTGAGTTATGCGAGATACATACATGTATACGTACGTACATACGTTCCTACGTTCGTATAGACGCTATGAAAAAATCTCTTCTGAATCCATTTTAAATTAGTTATATTATTCTTTTGGGAAAATGGAATGCTTTATTCTGACCATACGTGAAGATGTCACGCAAAAACATCGTTAAGTTGCATTCGACAGCGGTCAAAATGGATATTTTCGTTGAAATATGGTACCCGAAATTTTTACTTCGTGCAAGGAAGTAAAAATTAAATATGTGTGTACGCGTAAAATCTTTTGTTTGTTTCATTGTTTTTCTATAACATCTTCACACTTCCGCTAGTAATTCTAGACATTAAACACCACGGGCTCTTTAAAATAAAGAGAAAGCCTACCGTTAATTTTTTCATTAAAAATTTAATTTAGAATCTAAAAAAAAGTAATCTGAATATTTCTTTAGAGAAATCTTAATTCCAAGCTTACGTTTTTAAAATATGACAATACTCCACACTAACAGCATTACGAAATAAAAGAACTGCTGCCAGCGAAGTTAGCATTTCTAATTTAAAGACGTTTTCAAAGCATAACTCCTTCCAGAAATTAATAAATAAAAAAATAAAAGAAAATATCTCTAATCATGGAGCACAAAATAAGCATTTGATCATTTTTCATTTCAAAATTTGTCCCATTTAAATGAAGAAAAATATTTTCACTGAATCATAACAAACGATTCATTTTAAGCATCTCTTCCTATTCACTTTTTTTTCAGCAGAAAATCATTAAGAAACGTAGCTGCAGGCCATTACTAAATAAAACGAATTCTTATAATTAGTATTTTCAATTTGATGCTTTGAAGATTTTTGCAGTTAGACTGGGTCTTAGCTTAATTCGCACTTCTGGGAAATCAATGAATGTACGCTTCTGGGAAATCAGTTGCGGTAAAAATTTGTGATTTATAATGCACATTTTAGATCAAGAAGCTATTACTAATCAAGCATCTCATTCTTAATGAAAGTTAAGATATTTATTATTGACTTTTCCTTCCTTTTTCTAAATGCAGATGTATAACAGTTAGGTGTTGATTTTCATTTACCCATATTTATATATTAATGACACGCATACACACGCAACCATATTCCTGTTATTTGCAATACATTTTTTATCATTTAATTGTGTTCCATGTTCAGTCTTTATCTATATTAACTCTTAAAATAACACCCCCGTCTTTACTACTATTGATTTTTCTAGGAAAACGATGTAAAGAATTTGAATTGTTAATCAAACTACTAAATGCTTTTTAGAAAATGAACATCAAGGTTTGAGAATTTTAATTATGCACTTCGTTAAATCTAATTTGTAGCTTTTTAATAAATGTTGGTGGGTTTTTAGAATCTGTATTCTTAAATTTTGCTTTTCTTTAACATTAAACTTAACTAGAGACATTATTCGGATTTTCAGAATCGTAGGCGTAAAAAAATAAAATATGTTCTCGCTGGGATTCAAACCTCGGGTCTTCCAGTTGCTAGATGGATGTGTTAATTAATCACTTACAACATGAGAGCAAGCATGAAGAATTGCTATAATTCTTTATATTTTCAACGATTTAAAACGAGGCTAGCAAAAGTCACGAGATCCTTTCAGCAAATCTAGGAGTTGACGAATTATTTATTCACCATATTTTTAGCTTGGTCGTCATTACAGAGACATGTAGATTTTTGGAGAGAAAAAAAATCAATTCGACTCTCACTGGGATTCGAATGCAAGCTGGACAAGCTACTAGTACTTACACTACCAAAGTATGCACGCAGAAAAGCTGTGATAATTACTTCTAAAGTATATTTTTTGTATGAGAAACTACATCTGTAAATTATTATTGTAATTCTACTAATATACAGAGATCTAATCTACTAATACATCTGTAATTATTATTGTAATTCTACTAATATACAGAAATCTAATCTACTAATACATCTGTAATTATTATTGTAATTCTACTGTTATACAAAAATCTAATCTACTAATACATCTGCAAATTATTATTGTAATTCTACTAATATACCGAAATCTAATGTACTAATACATCTGTAAATAAGTATTGTAATTCTACTAATATACAGAAATCTAATGTACTAATACATCTGTAAATAAGTATTGTAATTCTACTAATATACAAAAATCTTATCTACTAATACATCTGTAAATTATTATTGTAATTCTACTAATACACAGAAATAAATGCCCGATTGTCCTGCTTGCCGACCCTGCCTTTGATCTGTGGTTGGCTAGGTAGTAAATAAGTTCCCATTATCTGAACATAATGATTTGAAGCAAAATAGCATGTCAGAAGTCCAATAAACGGCCGGGAGGAGACGATGTTTTTAAATTCGCCTTTAAAAGTTTAAATATTAAGAAAAAGCTTTTTTTAGCCCAAAGGGGCAATTTGTTCAGAAGGGTTATTAATTTCGTTTTAGCATTTTGCACTGGTTCACTATTAACAGCATTTCACTTTTCAAGTCATTGCCACTAAATATTAGAGCCCTGCATTATATTTAAAGAAATTAAATAATGAAGCATCTGCACGAATGTATGTATGTTTCTCTCACTGTGAAAAAACAACGGTACCTAGAGACATCGAATTTTGAATAACAGTTCGCCACACGAATATGGGCATCTGAAAGCCCAAATTTGGTATTTGGAATTTGTTCTATTATCTATTTCATATTGTGTAAAACTTAAACAAATTTTTTATTAACAAACTCAACGATTTCAAAGCCAGCAATGGCACTACTATACTAAGAGAAAAAATATTTTTATCTCCAGCACGCGAGACTGTGTATCGGAAAATCTAAAGATATACTCTTTTAAATATTTTGTGATATTGCTGTTGAATTGAATTTTATGGTTTAAGCGCCAAGAACATGGTATTTTATAAATAACACACAGAACATTAAAAAAAGCCCTAAAATCTGAAAGCTTTCAGATTCCCCCCCCCTTTTTTATTTATTTTATTTATTTTTATTTATTTATTTTTATTATTATTATTATTTTACTTCTCATAATTTTCATTTGAATGATTGCAACACATTTTAGGGTTCGGGTTTGTCTCATTTCTACATATGGTACATGTTATTGAAATACCCCTATATAAATAATCGTGCTTCTAAAGAATTCGGAAAATCTGTTCAAAAAATGAGGCAATGCAAACGATGTTTACATTTTGAATAACAAATTTTCTTACCCTTTCATGTCAAGCAGAAAGGGATTGAATATTTTAGGTCATAGATCAAAACTTCTCTTTTGAAATCGTTTCATCACAAATTGGAGCGTATTTGGGCATGCCTCCAGCATTTGTTAAAATAGAGGAATTTTTAGTTTACAACATGTAAATTCAATATGAAAAAACTATTTGATTTTATAGACCATATCTGTCTACACTGTCTGTGTTTAAAAAAATGAATTGAAAAATAAATTAGCTTAAAATTCTCATGACAGTGTCTTAAGTCAGAATACTTCTCAATTTGCTTTCCCGAAATTAAGTGTGACAGTGTCTTTATTACTGTGAATTTTATCTCATGACAGTGTCTGATAGTATTACTGTGAATTTAGAAATAAATTACACATTTTAGGCTGTATAGAAGGGTACAGTTATGTCAAAATTGGCAATGAGCAGGCCACGTGATATATTAAATGAACGATTTGATAACTTAATGTAACGTAACGCAAGAGATGGTTTTGTTTTTTAATTTGGTTTATATGATTACGATAAAGACTCGAGAGCTATCTGCCTAAGGGAAGGGATGCCTTCGTGAAAGACTTTCTAATGGAAACTGGCTCGTATACACGTCACACATGGTGAAAATCAAGAAAACGCCTATGCAGCCAGTTCGTTCGCGAGATTCCAACCTCGAACTGAACTACCAGTGTTCAGCGACTTTGTCGCTCGGCCACCGGTGGGTCTTGCAGAAGATGGAAAGATATCTATTCTAACGTCAAAAAAGAAAATATTACATCAGGAATTAATGAATTACTAATTCTTTACTTTTTTTTTACAATTCGTTGACAGTTATTTTAACTTTCTACCCACACTGTTAGCTATTGATGAAACGCGATGATACGATACGATGAGGAATTATATGATACGATGAAACGATACAATGATGATTATATTATTATACGCGTAAAATTAGAAGAAAGAAATGAAATCATATTTGAATTTCAATTGATAATGAAAACACTACACATCATAAATGCGTAGTGCTTATAAATAATGTGTGGTGTTTATAAAAATCATAAATGTATAGTATTCATAAATGTGTAGTGATAGCAAACAAGTAAGGTCATATTTTATTTTTAAAAACTTCCATTATTAAAAACTTCCATTATTAGGCAGTACGCAAAAGTTATTCTGTAACCAGATGTGTAATACATTTTGTTAGAAAAGTTTTTATTAATTATAAAACTGCTGCAGAAAATTTATAAAAATTATCATTTAGGTATGTCACAAATCACATGAATGTTCTGTATTTCATCAGTTAAATGTGTCAGTATAAAATTAAAACCGAGATATAAATTTTCAGCAAATACACATATTATTTTTAAATCCATCAGTTAATTAATCAAAGCATTCTTTAATTTGACAGGTTTTATGGAGTTATCACATTTCCCCGTGCTTACTCTTGTGATGTAACTGGTAGCATGTCCGCCTAGCAGTGTCAAAATATGGTATCAAATTTCGACGGGAGAGTAGCAGATTTTTTATAGTTAATGCTCCAGTAAAAGAAGAAAGGAAAAAACTAATGAATTTATAGTGGCACCCGAACAAAATCAGATGTATTATAATTCATCTTTACATGGATTTGGTCGACTTGGTCTCTCCAGATCCCTTGGTTCTCTTGATACCGTCACATAACATAAAACTATTTTATATAACTTTAGCACTTTTAATGTCAATGTGTTCGGGACTCTTTTTCATTTTAAAATCTATATCCCCAAATTAATTCATAAATAACAGTAAATGTTATTTTTTATGCACTTACCTGAAATTTTTATAGCAAAAAGAGATTGAAACTAAAATGAAGAATTCATTTCGAATCCACTTTTGTATTACTATCAAGATTCTATGATTTACAATTTATTATAAGATGGCACTGAAACCGCTGATTTTTTGCTTAAAATCTTTCTAGCGCACATTTTTTAAAATAGAACGTACCAGAATAGAAGGTCACATCTTAATAACATGATATATTCTTTTCCCATCGAAAGAAAAGCATGAACTTTGAAATCATATCCTTTCATTCATTCACACGATTTGTACAAATGTAAAAAGCGTTTCGTCGAACCGTGTCTGTGAAGAAACCGTTGAAAATAGAGATGAATCTTACCAACGGTTTTTAATTTTAAAACCTTTTATTTATTTATTTATTTATTTACTGTGATCACTGAAGTTTATAAATACGCTTATTAATAACTCGGCTTTTTTTGCATGGTTTAAACAAAAATAATATAATGATGCGTTAGACAAAATTTAGGCAATATTGTAAAAAAATGTATATGTTGCACCAAATTCTTCAAAACTTATTTAGTAAATTTAAGGGAATATCACAGTGATATCTTCTTAGAATGGTCAGTAGCTGTTTAAGAAAAGAAAGATGTATTAAATATAGTTTAAATAACTTCTAATAATACTTCTTAAAACTAAGGATTAGTAAATACTGGCAAACTACTGGCAGTGAACTTCAAAAAATTAACAAACATAAAGTGTATATAAAGTATGAGAAGTTAAATTTAAATACATCAAAACGATCAGATAATAATCTTAATAATTACTGTCGGTTTATGAAGCAACTAATATGATTTTTGGTGTTAAAATACTCCTAAACTTCTAAAACGTAATTCCTAAAAGCCGCCTGCTTTATCTTAATGCACACATAATAAAAATGTTAACTCATGCTGCTAAAAGTAAAATAAAAATTTGATCGTTTTTAAACGACTAAATTTTGATAAAATTAGTACACAATACTAAGTTAGTTATGTCGTAAATTAATCAAAACATTTTAATTAAAGTAATAAAAAAATTAAATTTTACATCTAAAAACAGATCATTTTATTCAAAACTTTACTACAGAAAAAATCATTTCAAACAATTTTGTTTGCGTTAGTATTTTATATTTCTTCAACGGCATTCTTAAAAGTGAATTTAAAAAGAAAATTTATTAAAAATAAAATTTAACGGCTTCCTGCATAAGAAAATTAAGCAGCTTAACAAAATAAGAAAGAATAGCATTATAAAATAATAAATAATAATTAACCATAATAAAAGAAAATAAGAAGGCGTAGCATAACAATATTAAGAAAATCAGTTAATAAAATGAAATGGAATGAATGGAAAATACACAAAAGTTAACAAAATTTTTAAAAAATTATATATAATTTTATTTTAAATAATTTTAAATATTAATCAATTCTTATGCTTTATTGTAAAATACCGTAAATCGGAAAGAGAAAAGAGATTAAGAAAATAAAATTAATACTAAATACAAAATGCATTTCTGAAAGTAAAAGAATAGTGTTTTAAAAAAATGGCAGAAGACTGTTTTAAAAAGCCTAATTTCTTTTCAAGTAGTTGTTTCTGCAATAAATGAATGAAATCAATACTGTAAGATTAATAAATGAATAAATGAAATCACTATTGGTGTATTAATAAATAAATAAACAGAATCTTAATAAATAGGTAAATTAATATCGGAGAAATCTGCATGAGATAGAAAGAGAGTGTAATGACGACACATCCTAGAAATAATATTTCCAAGGTAAATCACGTGATGCCTATGAAGGAAAGAAGCTTTCCTTCCTACTTAAAATCACACTGCAGAGCATATCTAAAAAAAATTCTAGAAAAGCTTTTTACTGTTTTTGACTAAACAGACTGACAAAATTCTGCCTCCATCTTGTTCAGCAGAACGAAACTACGACATATTTCGATAATAAGCCGAGAAAGATTTAAAACAGAACATGTTAACACGAAAACGCGAGTAATTTAAAGAAAAATTCTGATGACTTAAAATGTTGCGTACTTAATTCCAGTATAATAAAGCCGAAGTAGAATAACACATGTAGTGAAGTTTTGTAATTTACTCCTTCGTTTTTACGCATTGTATTGCTAAGAACATCTGCAGTATAATATACAAAGTTGTAAATACGTTTACAGTTAATGCAATTGATGTTCTCTAACAATATTAGGGGCAGGAAGTGACCTGGATTAATTTCCGTGATATAAAATAATGACGAGAATAAAATAAATAAACTAGTAGAATGAAAAGGGAAGATCTAAATTATGGACAAATAATAAAGTAGAATTGATATTTTCAGTGTAGAATAATCATGAGAGGTAATTAGTATGATGCAGTAAAAAAGTGCTGAGTTAGAATAATGTGCTTAGTAAATGTAACAATCAGCAAATGGAATAACATTGATGAGGTGCTGAAGACGGAAGTGAGTTTATTACAATGGAAATGTGAGGTGTTATATTTAAAACAGACATAAACGTCAATATTTAGTCGGAATTGAACAGAAAGGTACATGCGTGCTCGTACCATTGCCAAACATGTTTGCATGGAAAATTATTTTAATTAAATTTCAAAATGTCAGAGCAATGGGTTCATTTAATCTCAGAATAATGAATTTAATTCTAAACAAAACGATCATTTATATCAGGAAACAGTAATAGAATAATTTTAATACGATTTTAAACTGTTTCTATGTTTTATAAGTTGTTCTAATTTTACAACAAATTCTTCTATATTCTGGCTTTTGAAATTATTTTAAGATTCACCTGTCTTTTCTATCAGAGTTTTTCAGTTTACCTCCAAATTAAAATCTTATATATATATGCTTCTGATATAAATATCTCTATTGTTTTGATTATAAACTGCTGATTTGTTTAATTTCATATAGTTATTGAAGCGGATGAGATAATGAATCAGTTAATCAGAATATAAATTGGTACAATTTATTTATTATTTTACATGCATTTATGTTTGATCTGTAAAGACAGAATTTGAAATGCATTCCAGATTCTTTCTACTTTTAGAATTTACGTTTACATGAAACATTATTCGTACGTCTTTCAACGCTTAAACAAAACTGCAGTTTTAGTTAAAGCAAGTTCCTTTTTAAACTGAAAGTTACACAGTTTGAAGATAAATTCGATCGTTTCAAAATGCACAGGATAACTCTCTAAGTTTTTTTTTCATTTATTTATTTATTTATTTATTTAGATTTGAAGCAACTCGAAAAACTTTGAGATGTATTGCAAAGACTAGAAATATCAGAAACAAATTAAGAAAAATAAACTTTCAACATGCTTTATAAAATAGAAGTGAATAATTTATTTTGACGATCATGCACTCATGTATTCAGATCTATTAGGAAATATTTCCCTTTTTAAAATCTAGTATTAGAAATAATGTCAGAGATTTAATACATCTGAGATGGAATATTCATGGAAATGCTAACAGACGAACGATTCATCTTGAAAATTAAAACCTAAACTAAGATAACAATAAATACTTTTTCCTTATAATTTTGTTAAAATTTCTTTTTCCCAGCCTATTATATTCTAACGATGCAATGCATTATACATACGAAATGCAGCATATATGCCATTCTATTGTTTAAATTATCGATAATGTTTTTAGTCAGTAGTAACATGGGGCTCTAAAGTATATGCTCATTATTGGGGGGAGAGAAATAAATAGTGTCTGTCTGCCCAAAAATATACGTACATTTTTGAAGAATCAAAAGTTATACGGAAGTGTTTGACAGCCTGGATTACGGGAGCCGTTGATTTCTGCATTTTTCAAAGAACACTTCTGTTCGTACAGTAAGAAACACGTCTGAGCACATTCAAATAAAAAATTAGACTTCTGAGTCAAACATCAAGAAAAAATGTACCGTCTTTTCCATAGACAAATCGCTTTGGATCTCTCGACCTTGCCAAACTAGTTACACAGAAAGATACATTTCGATGGCGAAGACAGCTGGCAACAAACTGATGAACGGATTCCACATCTCCAATTCTTTTTCGCAAAATCCTCGTCGGACAAGTTCAAGAACAAGCTGCCCGCTTTTGTTCGGGATATAAGATTCAGCAATTTGTTTATTCCCTTTTGGAATACATAAATGTCCAGTTTTTCTTCTGAACTAGATTTCGAAATTGGGAAATGTGGGCAACGCGGTCAGAGGCGCCATCTTCCTGTTAAGCGACCGGCAAGAAACTCTAGATCTCGTCGAACAATCGACGTCCCTTTTTAATCGATTTAGGGTCAATGGGCAACACGGAAGAAGTGCTACATAATCACGGCAATCAATGCGATTGGGTCACGATCAGTTTGAGATTAGAATCATTAAAGGTTTCATCCTCGCTTAATTTTGCTTCGATTGTGACCTGTTCCAAACGTTGCTACGTTAATAAATCGGAAAATATGCATATTTACGATGAATTAACGCTTACAAACTCAATGCCACTTAGGACTGAAAGGTTAATCTCTGAAATAGCATTAACATGGAATTATATAACAAAAGTAAATCATAATTTGTGTGTTAAAATCGAGGGAGTATAATTTAGAAAAATACCAAGGATTGATAGGGATTGGTCCTTTAAAATCACAGTATACACTCTTTGGATTTAATGCAGGGGTTCTCAACCAGGGGGAAATTTCATAGTTTCGGAGGGGGGAATGTGGTTAAGCTGCTATTTAGCTGTTTAGTACTTAGTTTTAGTTTATGAATATAAAAAGTTGCTTTTATTCAAGTTTTTGTATTTATCATTTTTATCTATACTTTTTGCTGTTAATATAATAGTAATAATTAACAACACACGTTCATCTAAATATATGTGTGTATTTTTCAAGTTTGGGAAAAAAGGTGGATGAACTTCTAGCAGTGGTGAAACAGGTGCATGGCGCAAAATATGATAAACATGAAAAATATGAGAACGCCTAATTTAATACACGTTATTCATATAGAATTCTAGACTTATCTAAAAGTTTTTATTTTAACTGGGCAAGTGGCAAATTCAAAAATAAATAATTAGTTCAAAATTCTAAATTCTGGTAAAATCACACAACTTGTCAAACTGCCAGTATGAAAATGAGTAAAAAATTATATTCTGTGTTTGAGATGTTGCCAACGAATTTGAGAGGAATAAATTGCATATTTTTATATCATTTTTAAAACAATCTCGTCTGCGATATCATAAATAAGACAATGTGTAGAAATATTAATAAAAGTATAATAAATATGGGAATGAACATTCATATCTTTTATTATCTAAATTTGTTATTTTTAAGATGGATATAAATAAAAAAAGAGTGGGTTGAATCTGATAAGAATATTGTAAAGAAATCCAGTAAATAAATCGTGAAGGGAAGAAGTAGCTGATATACATTGCAACGTCGCAGCGAATACTGAACATGTGACACCTGACCATGAAAGAACTTGCAGGTTTTTGCTATACTTTTCATTTAAATAATCAGAATTTAATTAGGTCTATTTTGCAGACATATTACCTGCATATTTGTTAGTTTCATTTACATCGAATTTCTACGCCATTTTTTAGTGTTTAAAATTATATTAAAAGAAACAGATTGAGTCACATATTTCATGAGATGAATATTTAAAGCTTATTATGCAAAAGACATGATTCGATTTTGTCTTAAATCTAATAGTACGCCAATTACTTGAAAATGTTTTTTATATTTTACAGAATTGTTAGAGTTATCTCATTTCAGAAAACTGAATTTACGTACAAAATCAAATAATCAGTGTAGATTAGCACCAAAAATAATAATGTAGTAAATGCTGTTATTAGTTCTCGATAAACGTCACAACTTTAAAACGATCACGTCTGAAATTGATCGAAATTCTACCACCATGCATAAGCATCATTTTTTAATATGAAAATCTCTAAAAAGCTCCTTTTTCAAAGATCAAAATTTTTGGAATTGTGTGCTATCGTCACAAATCTCACAGCATTTATATTTTAGCAAATTTCTTAAGAAAATGTTACTTTAAAATAATAAAGAAAAAAATCTGAAAGGTTTCAGATTTTAAATTACGTCCAAAGAAGCGTTTTTTAACGTTTTGTGGGTTACCTTTATTTATTAAATATCCTGTTCTTCGCACTTAAACTGTAAAATTCAGTTCAACAGCAATATAGCAAAATAATTTTAAAATGAGTCTATCTTTAGAATTTCGGATACACAGTTCCACGAGCTTTATATAAATAGGTTTTTTTTCTCCTCGTAGAGTGTTGCCATGGCTCTCTTTTAAATCGTTTGAGTTTGTTCATCAAAAATGCGTTAAAGTTTTACAAAATATGAAATAGATAATAAAACAAATTCCAGATGCGCATATTCGGGTAGAAACGTACGTTATTCAAAATTTAATGGTTCTAGGTAACGTTGTTTTATCACATTTGGAGAAATATATATACATTTATGCAGATTCTTCATTATTTAATTTCTTTAAATATAATACAGGGCTGCAATATTTTGTGGCAACAGTTTGAAAAGTGATACAGACTTTTAATGTTTCCGACGGAAAATCGCAAAACGAAAACAATAGTCCTTTAGGGACAAAGCCCCTTTGGACAAAAATAAGATATATTTCCTCAATTTGCAGTGTCAAAATTTTCTAATTAATGTATCTGTTAAAAACAGTTACTGGTGTCCAGATTATATATGCATATGCTAAATCTAAATGTAATGAATAATATGTATAATCTAAATGTAATGAATAATATGCATAATCTAAATAATCTAATGAATATATAATATATAATATGCATAATCTAAATAATCTAATGAATATATAATATGCATAATCTAATGAATAATATGCATAATCTAAATGTAATGAAGCCTTATTCAATATAAAAGATCAATGAAGATTTGCAAATGACTAAATTAGTCATCAAAAGTCACAGACTTTTCATTTTAATAAAAATGATTCATCGCAGCATGAGCAATCATTCTCTGACTATTTAAATGTATGAAATCTGTGTGCAAAGCAACTATTCCTTCAGATAGCATAAATTCTTTTATCAACCAAAACTACAAGAAATGCCTATCATTTGATCGCATTGATATAATTCACTTGCCTCGAAAAATTGTCTGCCTTGTTACGCTGCAAGTAACATACAAATTATACCAAAATCGATCAGCCAATGTTTTCGTCACGCTTATATGAAGATTTAATTAGAGAGTAATAGTCGACGCACTGTAACCCTGTAACCTGAAGAGAACCTGGAATTCTGTCTCACCTAGAGAATTTCGAAGTTAACTGAAGTTTTGTCTTTATTGCTTATGATTTCTGCTTCAAATAAAATAATTTCAACTCTTTTCTTCCCCTTGTGACTTATTCTATCGTTTGCACGAATTCACGCTAGATAAAAGCACAGCTCTATAAGATAATGCTCGCATTATATACGTTGATGTCTCCCCCCCCTTTTTTTTTGTTTGCTTGGTTATAGGAATCCCCTACTTCTTTTTTTAGCCCAAACAGCGTTAGCCCAGAAGGGTTATTAATTTCGTTTTGGCATTTTGGGTCGAAAATTTTAAATGCCCGTTTCACTTTTTAAATTGTTGCCACCAAATATTATCGCCCTGTGTTATATTTAAGGAAATTAAATAATGAAAAATATGCATAAATTTATATATGTTTCTCGCATTGTGATAAAACAACGGTACCTAGAGCCATCAAATTTTCAATAACGTACGTCTGCACCAGAATATGGTCATTGGGAAGCCCAAATTTGGAATTTAGAATTCGTTTCATTATCTATTTCATATTTTGTCAGAAATTAAAGAATTTTTGATTAACAAACTCAACGCTTTCAAAGCGAAGAATGACAACACTGTACGGAAAAAAAAGCATTTTTATCTTCAGCGCGCGAGACTGTGCATCGGAAATCCTAAAGTTATGCTCATTTTAATATTATTTTGCGGCATTGCTGTTGAATTGAATTTTATGGTTTAAGTGCGAAGAACACGATATTTAATAAATAAAGATAAGGCAGAAAACGTTAAAAAACCTCCCGTTTGGGCGTAATATAAAATTTGAAAGCTTTCAGAGTTGTTTTAAAATTTTTATTTATTTATTTATTTATTGAAGAGGGTGTTTGTGTATGCTAACGGAAATAATTATTGTATTCGTCTTTTTTTTTTTAATTTGCTGTAAAGTAGGTATTCTGAATTGGAGGGAATTTCGTAGTTTAGGGGGAATGCGTTTCGCCTTTTATTTAGCTGTTAAGTATTTAGTTTATGAATACAAAAAACTAACTTTTTTCAAGTTTCAGTATTTATCAACATTTATAAAACAGTTTTAGAAATCCTAAATCTAAATATATACTATATCCCGATTAAAACTAGTATATTTAAAACTAAAGCAATAATAATTTAAACCTAAAGCAATAATCTTCGCTCTTTAGATGCGCTTTGCATTTCGTTGTGTTTAACGCTCTTAACAGTTGCAAAGTGCAACTGCTGATTGTGCTGTATGATATTGAGAAGAGCTGTACGAGTATTTGTAAGTTTCAGAAGTGTAAAGCGTTCGCATTAATCAGATAAATTTCATTCAGATATCATCGGTTCTGTGTACTGCTATCATCGGTTCTAAATACTTAAAAAGTGTTTCAAAGAAAATGATTCGACTTTAAGAAAACTTTGAATATTTTAGACATTAAATTGATGCCATTATTTACATTTATAAGCATTTTATTAGAAAATCCTTAAATTGAAATGCATATTTAGTATAATTGTTCATCTATTGCTTTCAAAAAAACTTTTTTTTTTCATTTCTTTTTCAAAACTCTAAACGCATGTGCATTAACTTCGGATCATTATTAGATGTGAAAATCATCCAGAACGCTATTAAATCCGTCAGAATTTTTAATTCATTAGGATAAAATATTTCTAAATGAATTCTGTTGTAAACCTTTTCGAATACTGGCAAACAAAAATTAATGGTAATTTTTTTAAAAATGTGTACGCAGATTTTAAACTTCGGAAAATTATGCAACATGAAAAAATATCGATCCTGAAGTTCATTTCTTTTGAGGGCTAAAAAGTATTTAACTTCAAAATACTATTCAAATATTTAAAATGTAACGCTTGAAAAGTCACTCTATAATTTAAAGCGAGAGAGTATGTAAGAGTCAAATATTTTATACATTTTACATACCGACGGCCAAAGCAAATATTTCTACCAATCTGCTTTTAGAAATTGAATATTTTAATCATTATATCATAAAATAAATTTCCTCTTCATGTTTCTTTTACAATCATGTCCATAAATTAAGGATAATTCGGACTCACGCGGAAATCGAACTCTAAAATACATATATCACCTGTAAAATCACTACACACATCTTCAAGAATCATATGCAAATTTCAGGAAGTAACCAGATGACACCGATGGTACGTCACAATGACGAGAGTGCAAGAGAGTGATATATAAGGAATACAGGCAAAGAAGTAAAATTGTTCGCAGGTGCTTCGTAAGCATTTCAGTGCAATAACCGAATAGTTATGACACAAAGGACGTATGTGGATGATTTTTTACGTGGTAGAATTGTCGGCCGTCTGGAATGTGGGCGTACCCAACTGGAAGTATCAGATGAACTCGGAATTGCCCAGAGTGTCATCTCCAGACTTTGGCAACGATTCCGAGATGATGGTAATGTGAGTAGACGTTACAGCACAGGTCGCCCCAGAGTTACAACGCCGAATGAGGACCGGTATTTGGCAGTTACTGCCAAAAGAAACAGGCGGAGCACAGCCTCAGACCTGTCTCGTCAGCTCTCTTCAGCCACTGGTACG
>KK117731.1:96979-149997 GCA_000611955.2 Stegodyphus mimosarum
TATATATATAATATATATATATATATATATTAGTCAGTGTTTTAGTTGCAAATTGCTAATTAGGAATAAGTTATCACTAAAACATTATCTAAAATTCATTATTCATTTTATAATGTCACAGTGTTTATTACAACAATGAAGTGTCATTTTATGAAAAATCAACCCCCTTCCCCCACGAGTGCCCTCGTGGTGATTTTCTCGTCCATTTCGCAAGTAGAAGACCAACCGTTCGAATCCTAGCTAGAACACTGTTAATATTTCCTGTATTCTGGTTCAAAATTCTAACATTCTCTGCAATACGTTTTATGGCTAAATTCCTTGAAAATGATAATTCCTGATTTATAACTTAGCTAGATTTCTAATTTCGTCTTCTGCTTTGAAATTGCTTGTATTTTTAAATGTAGTGAAAAAATTTAAAGAATAATGAATATTCAACATAAATTTAATATTAAAAGAATAATATTAATGAATGCACTAAGATTTAAAAATTTATTTTAAAAATTAAACTTAAAAATAATATTTATAGTCTACTGATACTAAGCCCGAGTAAAATAAATAAAATAATAATCACAATGAGTAAATGAAGTTATGCATAACTTTCCCAAAAATGCACCACAATTTATTAGAAGAAATGGAAAAAAAAATTTTTTTTTTTGCAGTGATTCTTCATGAATAATTGATGATCATGAAAGAATTTACTGACATGCTTACAGTAGATAGGATAAAAGATAAGTAAATAAAAATAATATTGTCATTGCTGAAAGTTGTTAATGCAAAATAACATTCATTTTAAATCTCCTAACAAAAACGTTGGCAATACACAATGACATTTGAAATAAATTTAATAAAAATCATATTCTTTTTTAAGAGAAATAATAAATCAACATGCTAACGCAAAAAAAAAATTGCGAATAAATTAACTGACGAGCTTCAAGACCAAAGCAAAGCATTCAAATTCAAATTTTTGATTAATATATTCCATTATTCCATTTTAAGCATATTTGAACAACAATTTGTTAGTGTACCTATGTTTACGACTGTTATTCTTAATTCTAATAGATATTCAATTTCACGTGATAATTAAAAAAAAAAACTCTAGTGCCTCATTACCTATTCTAAAACTTTTAATTTAACTTTCCAAATAATTTAACAATCTCTGAATCAAAATTAGTCCCATAAACTAACTTGATTTATGGCAATGAAATAAGAATACACTTAGGTCGTTCGAACAAATAAGTTTTATATCCAGATTAAAGAACAGTTTGTATTTGTAATAATTTGTCAAATTCTAATATTCAAATTCCTAAACAGATGGCATTATTTTTTATTGTAACACATAATATTATAAATAAAAGAATTACCTCGTAATCCAGTGTTGTCTCTTAATTAATTTACATTTCTTCGTTGCCTTGCGTTGGCAACGCGCTTTTAAATTGTCGTCCATAGAATTCGGTCGCTAGAATCTAGCTGACCTATAACTGTTTTAATACTTACTTTTAGTCCAAAGGGACAATTTGCCCTAAAATGAGTATTAATTCCGTTTTGGCATTTTGCCTTGGTTCACTATAAATGTCGGTTCACTTTTCAAATTGTTGCCACCAAATATTAGAGCCCTGTGTTATATTTAAAAAAATTAAATAATGAAGAATCTGCATAAATGTATGTATGTTTCTCGCACTGTGATAAAACAACGGTACCTAGAGCCATCCAATTTTGAATATTGAACGTTTCCACCCGAATATGGGCATCTGGAAGCCCAAATTTGAAATTTGGAATTTGTTTTATTATCAATTTCATATTTTATAAACCTTTGAGGAATTTTTCCTTAACAAACTCAACGATTACAAAGCGAGCCATGGCAGCACTGTACGGGGGAAAAAGCATTTCAGCCTGCAGCGTGCGAGACTGTGTATCGGAAATTCTAAAGATATGCTCACTTTAAAATTATTTTGCGATATTGCTGTTGAACTGAATTTTATGGTTTAAGTGCGAAGGACATAATATTTAATAATTAAAGGTAACCCACAAAACGTTAAAATGAACGCCCCTTTAGGCATAATGTACAATCTGAAAGCTTTCAGATTTTTTTACTTAATTATTTTACCAGATTTTTATTAGATGTCTATGTGTTGATATTTAAATATTATGTTATTAAAGTTATTTCAAAACGAACCTTCTCATTCATCTTCGACGCCATTTCATCGTACCGTAAACAAGTGCAATACAATTTACCAATAATTTGGAAATATAAAATCGTAATTTAATTATTATTTTGAGTATATGGGAATCTCACCAATAGCTGATGAACTAATGTTACTTAATTCCTTTAAATAACAGCATCTTGGCTACGGATAATGGTATCACTTAAAAATGTTCAGGTAGTATAAACTGAGGTACTTATCGATTAATAACAGTAAAGCAATTTTCGGATTACAGAATTTAACAGGATGTTTCTAGTTATTTTTGCAATAAACTCGGGAGTTTTCTGTGTATGACAATTTCCTGTCTTTTCATAAATTTTTAATCATCGATCAACAATCATAAATCATTAGCAAAGTTCTCTTTTATTAATATACTAGATAATTTGAAACACTTTTGAACTGCCTACATAACATTAAATCTCAGAAACTTATGTATAGAATTTTCATGAATGATTTAAATATACAGTTATCAGCTAAAACCAAAAGGAAACTTGAAGGATAAATTTCCATTCTATAGGAATCCAAATTTTTATGTACAAAGTTATTCTAAAAAACAAACATTAGGTCACAATTTATTTCTGCTAAACTTGCGTTTCAGATTCTCTTATTATAAAAATATAATCCTTCCATCAAATGGCAACATTTTAAGTACTAAAAGTGTTCTCGCGATGTCAATCATTTGCTTTAATTTATGAAGTAAATCATTAAATATGTCAATAATTAATAACTAAAAAATATCTCAGTAATTAATACAAAAAAATTTAGTCGTTATTGATCGATTAAAGCTACGAATATTTCTTCCACAATAAATAATTAATGCGTTTATTTTATAATATACTATAATTATATAAAATAAAAAATGCTAACTGAAGAATAACATTGATACAATTAAATTTGAAATTCTACATTACAGTTTATTTTTAAGGTGACCAAAATATAACTAAATTTAATATATAAATGTGTGTAAAATTAGTTGCATCAATGCAAAAAGGAATATTTGGGCTGGAAAATTATCCATCTAAAGACATCGATCAAAATGAATAAGTAAATAATATTACGAGATAAAATTCCTAACTTTGACAACCCAAAATGCAAAATTCTCCACTAACAGACTCTTTTTATGAAGAACAGAATATCATAATTACAAGAAATTGATATAATAGAAGAAGCACTGCGGAATTTATCCAGCCAATAGTGCTAACAACCAACTCACCTTCTTCCCGTTGCAGTTTATCCTTCCTGGTAAACAATCCAGCCACGACAATCAACAGGTGTGCATCAGAGTCTCAAGTCCATCGCTTGACTGAGACGATGCGTTGTCAGTGCGTCCTGCTCATAGCGGATTCGAAAATAGGTCATTCCTTCCCTCCACACACCGTTAACTTCTACTTCGAGTTTCCCGCGTTTCTGTCCCCTCCCCCATCCCTGGTTCTACTACCCTCCTCTCTTCATTCTCGTTCGCTTTTGCCTCGATCAGGGCGCCTGTATATCAGGATTTGAGACAGACGATCGTGACAGATATGTGTTATGGTATACTTCCATCAACTTAATTTAGAATTTTTGAAGCTTTTTCTTCTTGTTAAACCTATGCATAGGGGTTTAAAAATCATTTAAATGAAGATTCCTACCAGTATTATAGAAGTCGCTTTTATGATGTGTTACTTTGAACACAAATGAAATGCGGCTTCATTAATAATATTTGCTACTTCATTGACAAGATAGAAAGAATATATATCTACGTCAGTTTTTTTTCGGAGAAACATACGTAATTACGAATGTTTTAAAAATGTATTTAATATTCTCTTAGCCAACTAAAAATTTTACATTAGAATTATGATTTACTCTGAAACTGAGAATTCGAAAACTAAAAAAATGTTCTTTAAAATTAGATAATTTATAGTTCGCTTTTAATTGTTGATAACGGTTATTTCTTTGCATGTGTATTTTATGGAAGCAGAACATAATCCCAAGTAGCAAACTTTCGAATAAATTCGCGTCTAAAATGTTATGTTCTTATGAAATTTCAGACACACGAATGCATTCGAATATTATCAGTGAAAATCGTGAAAATTTTAAAGTCAAAAACAAAGATTTCCAAACAGATTTCAAAACTTATTTCCAAACAGATTGTTCTTTATTACTTTTAGAATTGTCAGTCAGTAGCATTATAATTAACATGAGTCTGTCGCGTTGCCAAAACTACACAGTTAAACAATATTAAAGCATTTTAAAACGAAGCAATTTTTACATCGTGTTCTAAAATAAATTTCGATTTCTTGTAACTGTCATTTATCATAATTTTTTCTCAGAACTCTCATTTATCATAACCAACCAATGTTTTCAAGATCTTCTCCAAATATTGCATTTATTAATGCATAAAGATAAGCTTCGATTCAGCTTTTTACAAATTATAGAATATGTAATTTGTAAACAATTAGAAATTTTACGTGATCTTCATCAAATGCTAAATTGATTAATGCTATTTTAAAAATATAGTATTTAGTATTATTCTTACTATTTGCCATAACTCATAATTCGAAAACAATGAATAGTGTACAAACATCTCGATTAGAATACAATATAAATGAAATTATGTTAATTTTAATCATCTTCCACCCAAAGCAATTTATTAAAAGTTTCACTATTTCCATATAATAATTCTATAACATTTATTTTATAGTTCATAACACGCCTAAATGTATGCAGAAAGATAATATTTTAAGTTTTGACACCTGTTATGTATATTTTACACTAGAATCATTTTGCAAGCAGGTATCAAATCATGCACTTATACTTTTTTTATGTGATACTTTTATAAGAAATGCGTTAATATTTGCGCATGCGATTTAAGAACTTTGATAATATTTGCATAATTCTTATGTCTTTTTAAGAAATAAACAATATGTGGCATCATAAAATATATCTTTCAAATTTTCCTCGCAAATTTTATAACACTTATAAAGATAAAACCTCGTTTAACAAATCTCTTTTAATACCGATGTAGCTACAGCAAAAAAAGATCTAATTTTTCTAAAAAAACTAAATGTATTATAACAGAGCTGTTAACGAAAAGGTAATACTGAGTTAACATTCTCTAAAAGTTTATTTGAAATTTAAAACAAAAATGCCTTTTAAGCCCAAAAAAAGATGAAATTCAATATTAAAAAAAAACTTAAAAGCAGATACCGAATTCTAATTTACTCAGAACCGGAATGAAAGTACTAAAAAATAAATAAAATTTAATATCATCTCTATGAGAAACAAGTTAAATTTATAATATGAAAAAAAAAACATTTATTTTTTCCATTATTAAAAAAAAATAAAGCGTTTTATAACTAATTTCAGATGTTCTTCTCAATTTTTTAAATATTTATATAAAATAATTAAATGAGATTCCAAAATTTATCTACCGTTTTTTCTGCATTTAGATATCATGTATTTTAAAATTCTCAAATTTTATACTACTTGAATAAATCATTTAAATTATTATTGTTGAGCAAGTAATTTATCGTCATTCTTCTGAAAGATATACTTTTCAGTAAATAATCTACTAATACGAAAGCTTATTTTTAATTTAAACTTTAACTGTTTCTGAAGAAATATTTCACCATTTTCTTTAAATTTTCATTAACAAAAAAATTCATTTTTTTAACATTAAAAATACGTATTTTATGATTCTACTTTTGGAGCACAATTAGAAGCCTGTAAAATTTCTCTGTTTCACAAAAAGTTTTTCTAAATTTCTTGGAATGTCGTTAAAAGAATAAATAATAATCCGGACGTTTTAAGAGCGTTTTTTATTACTCTTTAGCCGTAGGTTTTCTGATAACAAGGTATATTTTCTTCTTATGGTTATGTACCTTAAACTAAGTTTATGAGAATTTAGCTATATTATATATCGTATTACTTCAGCTGTTTTGATTTATTACTGTTGTTTGCTTTTGATTAGAATTATTTATTACGAGACTAAGGAAGTTGTTTTAAAACTGTATAGTAAGTTTAACAAATAAAATAACGGCTAAAAGTCTTTTTTTGTGATAGCAATAACATAAAGCCGCTATTTTTTAAATTTGCTTAGACTGAGTCCATTTTCAGTATATATTTATTTTTTCTATAGTTTTACGTTCAGTATAACATAAGATACATTTGAAGAATATATTACTTCCCTCAGTGTATATTGAGCTGACTGTAGGAATGGTGGCCTGTAAAATGCCTGTAGAGTTCTACATTTTGCAAGGGAAATAAAATTATACTTTAATAATTCAAATCTGAAGGAAAGGAAGAAAAAAAAAAGAAAGCAAGAAAGAAAATCTGAAAGGTTTCAGATTCTGAATTACGTCCAAAGGAGCGTTTTTTTCAACATTTTGTGTGTTACCTTTATTTATTAAATATCATTTTCTTCGTACTTAAACCATAAAATTCAGTTCAAGAGCAATATCGCAAAATAATTTTCAAATTAGCATATCTTTAGAATTTCCTATACAAAGTCTTGCGCGCTGGAGATAAAAATGTTTTTCTGGACAGCGTTGCCATTGCTTGCTTTGAAATCCTTGAGTTTGTTCATCAAAAATTCGTTAAAATTTTAAAAAATACGAAATCGATAATGAAACAAATTCCAAATTTCAAATTTGGGCTTCCAGATGCCCATATTCGCAGCAGGATTACGTCATTCAAAATTCGATGGCTCTAGGTACCGTCGTTTTATCACAATGCAAGAAACATACATACATTTATGAAGATTTTTCATTATTTAATTTCTTCAAATGTAACATAGGGCGATAATATTTGGTGGCAGCAATTTGAAAAGTGAAACGGACATTCAAAGTGATTCGACGCAATAGTCCCTCACGGTCAAAGCCCCTTTGGAGTAATAATTTAATGTATTTTAAAATACAGATTTAATAATACAGAAATAAAATCCCCTGATTTTTCAGGAAAATAATTTTATTACTCAAACAAGTGCGTTTTCAAAAAATTGTACTTTGTACGTAAATATTAACAATTATCAGTCTGATAATAAATTTGCTACCAGAATATGTCGTTCATCTATACATAATTACGTAAAGTGAAAAATTAAATATTGATGACTCGAGACTGAGTCATATATTTATTTACAGCCTCTTGTGTATTACTAAATCTTCTACTTTTGTCTTTTTCATTTCTTAGAAAAAACATTTTCATAATTTTTTTTAAAATTTTTGATAGTCTAACTAATATAACGCATTTGATCACTCAGAGAATGGTATCGTTACAAAGCACAAATTTGCTATAATTTTTATTCCTATACTAGCGGGCAAGCCCACCAGATGCAGTCAAACAAAATTTATAAGCTCTTTATACATCTGAAAAAAGAATGCATAAAAACCTTTCAATATGAATAAAATCAGTTCGTTCTTTCCGAGCAACAACCACTTCGCAAATAATTTTTTTTTGCCAAACCACGAAACAAAAACTTTTGACACTTCAAGCTAATACGTATGATGTCATGATTTAAATTTAATGTTATGTAACAACTTTCTTTTAATATCAATAAAAGAATAAACATGGCGATAATATATCGTGTCAATTATCTTAATCTGAAACAAAAAAGTTGCCAATAGTAGTTATTTATTTAAAATGCTGACATTAACGAAAAACTTTCGACATACAATGACGTCACTTGCAATGGCGTGCTTCCTTCAATGTCAGGATATAACCGTATGTAATAATATGTTAATAATGTTTAATATTTAGCAATGCTAATTTTATTTCAGATTTTGTAAAATACATAAAAATTTTATTAACAAACTCTACGATTTGAAAGTGAGCAGTGGCAACACTTTTCGAAATAAAGCATTTCATTTCCAGCGCGCAAGATTGTTGCCATTTGGAAAAATGAGTGCGAAAATTAGCGTTTTCAGAGCTTTTAATTAATATCTCTGCTTATTATAATTAATATATTTATATTTAATATATATTTAAATGCTAAAAATATCAAAATAATATCACAACCTTTTTAAACGAATGCAAAATCATAATTTCCTTTTTCTTTTTTTCTAAACAGGCTAAAAGGTTTAAAAATGAAGCAGCAAAGAGAATAAATTAACTGGTTGAAACACATATTTAGCTTATTTTCGAGATCTGATTAGCCTTTCATCATTTATGTGCATTTAAGATTTCATGCGATTGTTCCTCAACACTTGATGGAAATAACCTGCTTTAATTCTGCATACATTTTTAATTATTCATTTAAAAGAACAGTCGGAGCAATTAAATGCAAATTTCAGTTTAGAAGTGTGTTTGAAATAATATTATCTTAAAATGTACCTCTTAATAGAGCTATTTTATTGAATCTGGATTAATTGTTATCTGTCTATTGACATAGAAAGCTACTTTAAGCGAACATTAACTACAATATTTGAACTCTTAGATTGCAGTCAATTCGGCAAATGAATTTCAATTACATTCACTATAAATATACTTACGTAATAGCGACTTATTTGCTATGGAAAGTATTTGATTCCTGACTGACAAAAGACCTAAAGGCACTCGAGAATAATCTGAATAATTACTTAAATTGAGTAAAATTTAAGTAATTATTCAGATTATTCTCGAGTGCCTTAAAGTTCTATTACAGCCTCAGTGAAACTATTCAAAGGCAAATTAATCTTTCAGAAATTAAAAATTATTTGAAACTTGGAGAGGAATTAAGAACTTAAATTCTGTAAAAATAAATAATGTAATTTTAATTAAATTATCGTCAAGTCAAATAGTTCCATTCAATAATGAATTTCTGAAAATGAATATCTATAATGGGCGAGATCTAACATTATCTAGCATGCAAAGTGGCATGCTGGTTGATCCTGAGTTTTAAAAGTGTTTTAAAACAGTGAAAATGACCTGTGCATTAGGTGACCTATCTTAAATGAATCTGATTCGCTAAAGGTGGTAACAAAAGCCGCCATTAAATGTTTTACATGTCATATATTGAGGTTAAGAACTGAAGAAATGTTTGCTCATTTTGAAGTAAAAGTTTTTTAAGAGGTAAAATGTAAGATAAATTCGATATTCAAAAATGAATTTTTAAGAAAAATATGATGCCAGTATGGTTAATAATTAAAGAATCAAACTCTTCCACTCTATATGAAAAACATGATTATAATTATTAATATAAAGACAGGATAAATCTTAACTATCCTCGAATCTGAATTTCAGTCTTAAAAGATTCTCAGATCTCCCGCACCGGCCATTTACGAGCAATAACAAATAGAATAAAAAAAAAAAATCTGAAAGGTTTCAGATTTTAAATTACGTCCAAAGAGGCGTTTTTTAAACATTTTGTATGGTACTTTTATTTATTGAATATCACGTTCTTCGCATTTAAACCATAAAATTCAGTTAAAGAACAATATCGCAAAATAATTTTAAACTGAGCCTATCTTTAGAATTTCCTACACACAGTCTCAGGCGCTGCGGATAAAAATGTTTTTTTTTCTGTGCAACGTTGCCATTGCCCGCTTTGAAATCCTCGAGTTTGTTCATCAAAAATTCGTTAAAATTTTACAAAATATGAAATCGTTAATAAAAGAAATTTCAAATTTGGACTTCCAGATGCCTATATTCGCAGCAGGATGACGGCATTCAAAATTCGATGGCTTTAGGTATCGTCGTTTTATCACAATGCGAGAAACATACATACATTTAGGCACATTCTTCATTATTTAATTTCTTTAAATATAATACAGGGCTGCAAGATTTTGTGGCAACAGTTTGAAAAGTGATACAGACTTTTAATGTTTCCGACGCAAAATCGCAAAACGAAAGCAATAGTCCTTCAGGGACAAAGCCCCTTTGGACTAAAAATTAAATCATGTTTAATGAAATCCAAATTTAAAAATACAATTTTTAAAGGTACATTTACAGCTATTTTTAAAAATATAAGGGAAATTTAGAAAATAAAATGCCCCATTAAAATCGTAAAATTTAAGGTTAATTGCCTAAATATAATTTGACGTAAAGTATTTGAATAACAGCCCAAGTTCTTACATTTTCTGCAGCCTTTTTGAATCAAAGCAAGTATAAGAGGGAAGGGTTTTTCAAGACTTAGTGTGGATGAAAAGTAAACGTGGAACATTGAATTGACAAATTAAATAAGAGTATAACACTCAAGGCTACCACGAAATTATAAAAATTATCCAGTTTCAATCAAATTGCACGTTTTCTTTTAATGTGCTTTTCAAGTGTATGTCAATGAAGCTTATCTTTCAAAGTTTTGAATTCAAATGTTTAAGAATTTTTAGATTACAATTCAAAAATTCCAATCATTAAAAAGGGCCCGAAGATTTACGTTTTTGAATCTCAAATCTTTTTCCCCAGTTATACAGTATTCGAAAATTCGTTTTTTCCTTTCCTAAATCAAGACTTGCGTATAATGGGCAACAAATAAATGATACATACCTGATGCAAAGAATACGATCACTGTATCTCACACAAAACACAAAATATTAATAGTCCTTTAGCGTTGCAAATAAAGTTCCACCGAGTGTTGATGCTAAAAACCTCTCACAAAGAGGCGAAACGATCCCAGCCGAAGTAAAACTGTGCCACCATGCCACACACAACCGATCACCAAGAACCGCTTCTTCTCTTTCTACTAACAGGGTCGAAATAAAGAGCCTTTGGGCGAAAACGGATCTTTTATAGGCAATTACCTGTGACCTATTTCTAGGAGGATCCTGGAGAGGTATCAGCAGGGCCGGAACTCGCCCGAAAAGGCCCACTTTCGCCTCTCTGCGCAATAATACGTACAGGATAAAAATATTTCTTTCTTTTTATGCTTCTTCCCAAAGTGTGTTTACTGTTAAGAAGATCTATTTAATTAAAGTATTTATTCCATGTTAGCTGTAGAATGTGTCTTAAAAGCTGCCTAACGGTGCGTTGACATTCGCGAGAAAAGGTGAGAATGTTGTGGGAGACATCAATCATCGAGATTATCAGCGATAGAATTGGTATTCATTACAATTCAAAACAATGTGCTAACACATAGCATTTATCAGAGTTCCAGTAAATACTCAATGTGGCACATACAGTTATAAAGTGCTAAGTATAATTTATTCGGGAACGTTAAAAATTTCTTATGGATAAAGTACTAAAAAGAAGCAAGCAACGAGTATTTTTTAACCATCATTACATTAAAAATTTTTATTCAGATTAAAAAAAGAAAAAGAACGAAAATCTGAAAGGTTTTAGATTTTAAAATACGTCTAAAAGGGTGTGCTTTTAAAGCTTTGTGTGTTACCTTTATTTATTAAATATCATGTTCTACGTACCCAAACCACAAAATTCAGTTCAAGAGCAATATCGCAAAATAATTTTAAAATGAACATATGTTTAGAATTTCCGATACACAGTCTCACGCGCTGCAGGTAAAAATGTTTTTTCTGTACAACGTTGCCACTGCTCGCTTTGAAATCGTTTAGTTTTTTTAATCAAAAATTCGTTGAAGTGTTACAAAATAAGAAATCGATAATAAAACAAATTTCAAATTCAAATTAGGGATTCCACATGCTCCAATCTATGGAAGTTTACGTTATACAAATTTTGATGGCTCTATGTACCGTTGTTTTATCACAATGCGAGAAACATGCATACATTCATGGAGATTCTTCATTATTTTTTTCTATTAAATATAATACAGGGCGATAATATTTGGTGGCATCAATTTGAAAAGTGGTTCGCCATTTATAGTTTTCAACGCAAAATGACAAAACGAAATTGTCCTACAGGCCGAATTGTCCTTTTGGACTAAAAAATTACTGGAATATATGTTTTATTTTCTAAAATGATAATTTAATTTTTACGTATAAAAATTATGTGAAAGAAAATTAGTAAAAGATATATATTCTATTTTCTAAAATGATAATTTAAGTTTTTTACGTATAAAAAATTCTGTGAACGGATAAAATTTGAAAAATTACACAATTCAATTTATGTATGTTTCTCTAATTATTACAGTTAAAACAGAGTTACAGTTAAAACTAAACACTCACACTATATCTTTGGTATAAAATTTTAGTATTTAAAAAATAAAAAATCCCTTCAGAAGAAGAAATTTTCAAAAATCCGAACTCCCTCTAAAGCTCTTCCCCCCCCCAACGGCTGACACTAACCGTTATACGCGTTGGCCCCCTACTAAGGGCGAAAGGCCTACTAACCACTTTTCCATCTGGGCGACTCCTCCTAAACCACTGCTGCGAAAGAAATATTAAATTGCGTCATCAGTTTATCAGGTTTTTCTGATGGCGAGCAGATGATTTATAAATCATCTCAATGGCTAAAAGAGACACCTGTGCAGTAAGCTGCGGCTGAAAGAGAATTAATTGTCTGCTTGAAACTCAATCTGCAATGAGTTACAGTTAAAAAGGTTTCCAACTCTTACTTTAAGATTTTAGTTTCTTTTCATACACTGTATTTCACATGTTTATTTTATGTATCATATTAATTAATTAAAATCGTTAGGTTAAATTAAATTAAAAGTAAAGTTATTTCGAAGTTATTCTTCGCCAATGCGTTCTGTCTACCCTAGTATTGAAAAAGGAAATATTTTTTATGGATTTTTGTATTTATTTAGCTATTTTTAGTAGACTTGTAATTAAAATTGTTTTATTTTTCTCTTGCAATGCAGCGCGTAATGGAATTTAAGAGAAAGCTAAGCCGGAAAAGTAAAAATACAAGAGCGCGTGCATTTAATATTTAATAAACAGATATCTCGTAATTACTGTTGCTGTTAAAATTTTATCAACTTTTTGGTATTAAAATTTTAGATTAATAAATAGATAAGTGAAAAATCACTTACCTTCTAAAGGGCTGCCCTGGAACTGCTTGCTTCCTTTCTATTTCCGTTAGTCTAAGCTGAAATTCTAATGACTGCAGAACACTACTAGGAATTTTTTGAGAAATTTTAATTAACATGTGAAAGATATTTACATAATATTTACAGGTTACAATCATTACAAGCATTATGTTTCAACTATATACGGAGACGGTCTATCGATTCGACTTACATTAGACGCGTCACACGTTCAACTGACTACGTTTTGTCTTTTTCCGCCAGAGGGCGTTCATGGGAGCTGAGTTATTTGTAAGCAAATGTGACACTCCCACCTTGAGGTCCAGCATCAGCAGAGGATGGACCTCAACTGACCTAGAGTTCAAGTCTTTTGTCGAGTTCTGTACCTCACTTTAATGTCCGACTCAGGTGTAAAGTTGAGTTCAAGAGGTATGAGGTTCTTAGTGGGTCTTATAATCTCCCCTTGTGCAGTTTTCAGTTTCACTAGTCTAATGTGTCCGTCGTGAGATGGAAAAATTTCCAGGATTCTAGCTAATGGCCAGTTTATCCTTTTTTCATTGTTGGACACGATGACAAGATCACCAACTTTCACAGACGATGGTTCGCTGATGAATTTTGAGCTTTGTTTTAGTTGCCCTAAATATTCTGCTCGAAATCTTTTTCGTAAGTTGTTTCTCAATCTAGCTCTGTAAAGGTATCTCTTATTGATGGATTTGGAATCCAAAAGATCTAATTCAGGAACTCCAGTCTCTGGAATTTCTGTTAGAAACATTGCTGGGGTGAGAGCTCTCAAATCGTTTACGTCTTCTGACAAATAAGTGAGAGGACGGTTGTTCATAATGCTCTCGCAGTCACAAATGACTGTCAACAACTCTTCGTAATTCAGAGAAGATTTTCCAAGTACCTTTCGAAGAATTCTCTTTAGCACTCCAATTAATCTTTCCCACCACCCTCCCCACCATGGCGAGGAAGGAGGAATAAATTTCCATTCAATTTTCCTAACTGTTGCATTTTCTAATATAGAATTCCAATCTATGGTCTTAAACAAATTATTTGTTCCAACAAAATTGGTTCCGTTGTCGGAGTATACAGTGACAGGTCTACCCCTTCGAGCGATAAATCGCCTGAAGGCTTGCAGGAAACTTTCGGTTGACAGAGATGAGACCAGCTCTAAGTGAATTGCTCTATATATCGCGCAAGTAAAAATGACAATCCACGTTTTCTGACCTCCTTTTAAAATCAATGGACCCGTCAGATCAACGCCAATAATCTCAAATATTAAGGCATCTCTTATTCTGTCTTCAGGTAGTGGCGCTTGAGGAGTCTTACATGAATCAGAGTCGAACCTTCGACATCGCACACATTTTTGGATAACTTTGCGTATTGTCTTTCTACTTTTTATAATCCAATATTTTTCACGTAAACTGCACATAACGAATTGTACTCCAGCGTGACTTAGCTTTTCATGTTCAGATATGATCAGTTTTAGTACTAGCGGATGATCTGAGGGAAGTAAAATTGGGTAACGAAAGTCAGCATCATCATCTCTTTGAAAGATACGTGTCTTCACTTTTATAAGGCCATTGGAGTCCATGATAGGTTGCAGCGCACGTATCCTCTTGTCTTTCAATCCTTCAAAAGATTCTTGTTGGATCAGCCGAAAAATCACTGTTTCGGCTCCTTTTATTTCTTCGACTGAGATTCTACCATGAATTCCTTCAGATGATTGTGCAGTTGCATTTTTAATGAACCTAAAGATCCAAGACACGACCTTTACAATCTTTTCAAAACCTGAAATTCTGTCAAAAAGATTAAGTTTATCCGTATTCGTGTTATTGCTCGCTGAAACCACAGTTCGTTTTCTTTCTCCATTTACTATGTCTAAGTAAGGATGTTCTCCATCTGCAAGAGGCCACTCTTCTAGAGGTCGATAGATCCAATCTGGTCCTTTCCACCATTCGGATTTTCTCAAATCCTTAGCAGAACAACAGCGAGATGGCAAATCCGCAGGGTTGAACTTTCCAGGAATGTGATGCCATTGATCTGGATTACTCAAGTTTCGAATCTCATTCACGCGATTTGCTACGAAAGTGGACCAATTTTCTTTCTGTTTTATCCAAAAGAGGGCATTTGTAGAATCCGTCCAATAGAAAACTGGAACGTCTTTCAGTTTCAGATCTTCTCTTACTGTATGAGAAAGTCTGGCTCCAATAGTGCAAGCGAGTGTTTCTAGTCTAGATATGGTGAGTGGTTTTAGGGGAGCAACTCTAGCTCTTGATTGTATCAATTGACAAGTTGTTGATTGTATCAACCGCTGTGTCTAAGAAAAATGCAGGTCGCGTAAGCGTCCTTGCTTGCGTCCGAAAATACATGCATAGTTGTACTTTCGTCTATTTTGGGAAGTAGTCTGGGAATTTTGATGTCTTTCAAATATTTTAACTGAGATAACCATGTAAAAAATTTCTTTGCTAGATCATTCGGCAGTTTCGTGTCCCAATTAATTTTCCGTTTCCAGCACTCCTGCAGTATGAGTTTAGGCATGAGAGTAACTGGACTAATAAACCCAATTGGGTCAAAGATTTTACTCAATTCGGATAGAACAGATCTTTTGCTCGATGCAGGATTTTCTTCATCTTTTATGTGACAATACAAAGTATCGTCAAACAGGTCCCATTTCAGTCCCAATACTGATACAACTTCTTTATAATCTTCATCACAAAAGTTTAGAATTGAAGTTTCATTTTTAAGTCTATTATGTTTCCAACCTCTTAGGTCAAATTTCGCAGTAGCCATTATTTCTCTCGATCCCTCGATAAATGAGTTCAATTCTTCAATTGATTCTACGCTCGCTACACAGTTATCCACATACATGGCGTTCTTTAGCTTTGAAGCTATTTCCTGGTGTTGTTCTGGTACATTTTCCAAATGGTAGTTAATCGTCGCAGCGAGTAAAAAGGGGCTGGCATTTACGCCGAATACAACCCTTCGGTGTCGATATACAATCAGTTTTTCAGGCTGTCCTTTCTCCCACCATAGGAACCGGAGAAAATCTCTATCTTCTGGGTTCACACCTATTTGCAAAAAGGCTCTTTTTATATCAGAAATTACCCCATACTTTCCCTCTCGAAATTTTGTCAAAATTTTTGGGATTAATTCAAGATAATTAGGACCTTTTTCAAGGCAGTCATTTAGGGATACCGAATTTTTCTCCTTTGCAGATGCGTCGAATACTGGTCGAATTTTGGTAGTCGAATTTTCCCGAAACACTGCTCTATGAGGCAGATAATGCCCTTTGCTCCTTTCTGCTTCCAAAATATCGACAGGTTCAATAATTCCCTCTTCTACCCAATCCTTTAAAACAGTTTCATATGCTTCTAAGGAATTCTTGGTCTGAAGGCTTCTCACGCAAGACTTCAGACGCTTTTCTGCAAGGATTCTATTATCTGGCAAATCAGGATGAGTTTGAAGCCATGGAAGTGACACCTGATACCTTCCCGTGTCATCTCTTTCTAAAGTACGGATAAAATAATTTTCTGTAGCTTTTTCAATTTCTTGTTTTGTTTGGGAAAGAGCTGGTTCAGTTATTCCGATAGAATCAAGAGACCACAAGTCACAAATTTTTCTGTCACTAATGTGTAGGGATAAAAGAGCTTCATTAAAATTTTTTCCTTTGACCCTCGTTCTCCCTAATATTGTCCAGCCAAGGTGGGTATTCATTGCTACTAAACTTTCCGTTATGTGTTTTATTTCCCCTGTAAAAAGTTTTCCGGCATAATCTGCTCCTATAAGCATGTGTATTTCATTAGGGTTTTTTTCAAATAAGCAAGAATTCTCACTAATAGTTACATCACTGGGAAAAATTTTGTTACCCTTCAGCTTCTTTATGCAGTCCCTATCCTCCAATTTTGGAATATGTGAACATATGGTTTTTTGACTCATAACTTCCATTTTACATGTAAATCCCGTTTCTGGATTACGTAACTTAATTATATATTTGTTATGATTTTCCCTTTTTTCTATACCCCCAAAAAGCCCATGTGTCACACTTTCCTGACCTAAAGATTTTAGTTTCAACTTCTCGGCAAGAAATGCACTGATGTATGATCTGCTACTTCCGGTATCTAAAATTATTCTAATAAAATTGCTTTCACCATTTCCGTAAACATTGACAATTAACGTTTGCAAGATTACATTTTCATAAGACGAATTATTCGTTAAAGCCTTATTTTCAATTTGTTCTTCCTTAATTTCCCCGTTTTCTTTTTTAAAACACATTATAGTGGCATGTCGTTGTTTACATAATTCGCATCTTACTCTAGAAGTACAATTAATACTAAGATGTCGTGGATGTAAACAGCGATAACATATTCCTTTCGTTTTACATTTCTCTTTTTTTTTCTCAGTAGACCATAAAGATGCTTGTTTACACATTATAGACTCGTGATCAGAAGAGTCGCAGAATATGCATGGAGTTTTCCGCCCCCGCAAACTTGTATTCGTTAATTCCGCAGCCGTGTGTTTCGCAATATGTCTAGTTTCACTCAGTTTGTTATGGTTTTGTGGCGCCGCAAAGGCGATCTTTGGCTGTACCGTCGAGAATGTGCGTTCCCGCGCAATTAATTGATCAGAAAGAAATTCCACTAGATGATTCAAATCGTAATTTGACTTTCGAACTTTTTTATTATATTCCAAAACCAAATCTGTGGGCAATGTTTTAAGTAATATAGGTGTTAATAAAGCTCCATATGTTTCTGATGTCATGTTTAATGATTCAAGACATCGAATATGTTTCTGTATGTAGTTGAATAATTTACGGAAGTTTTGAATGTCACTAGAATCCTTTAAAGGTTTTATTTTCAGTAATTTATCTATATGGGCGTTTATCAATACATCTTTATTTCCAAATCTTTCTGTCAGAAGTTTAATTGAAGTTTCATAATTTTCTTCGGTCAGATCGAAACCGTCAATGGTGTTACAAGCGGTACCACCCAAAAAGGATTTGAGGTAATTAAATTTACTTATAGCGTCGAGCGTTTTATTTTGGTGTATGGCTGATGAAAAAGTGTTCCAAAATGTCAACCATTCACAACTCTCGCCATAAAACTTCGGAATGGTAAGTTTAGGAAGCTTTACAGTATGACTTTCGATTTTGACGTTTTCTATCATATTTTCACTAAGTAGCTCAGTGGCCTTTAACACACTTATTTTTTGTTCTGTATTAATTTCTTTTAACTTTTTGTTGGTTTTGTATTTAAATGTAGTTATTCTTTCACGATACTCGTCAACACGGTTAATTCCTGGTCTAGATCATTTATGCTTATTAATTTTTCTATATCGGAATCTGTTTGTTTTAACTCATTTGATTTTTCATTTAAGAGTTCTAAGGAAATTTCTAGTTCCTCTGCATTCACTTCTGTTTTTGATAATTCAGTTTCGATTCGGCCAATTACTTTTGTAACAGCAGCTCTTATGTAGCCGCGTTTCTTTTTCAATGTATCGATTAATTCCGTCATTGTTTAAATATTCTTCAATAATTCAACAAGTATCAACAATTCACTAATTATTTATGCACATCTATTATCTATATCACTGATATCAATTTCGACAGTCAACAGTTAATTTAAGGAAAAGCAGTTGCTGGCAGTCCCTGTTCGGGCGCCATGTTAAAATTTTATCAACTTTTTGGTATTAAAATTTTAGATTAATAAATAGATAAGTGAAAAATCACTTACCTTCTAAAGGGCTGCCCTGGAACTGCTTGCTTCCTTTCTATTTCCGTTAGTCTAAGCTGAAATTCTAATCACTGCAGAACACTACTAGGAATTTTTTGAGAAATTTTAATTAACATGTGAAAGATATTTACATAATATTTACAGGTTACAATCATTACAAGCATTATGTTTCAACTATATACGGAGACGGTCTATCGATTCGACTTACATTAGACGCGTCACACGTTCAACTGACTACGTTTTGTCTTTTTCCGACAGAGGGCGTTCATGGGAGCTGAGTTATTTGTAAGCAAATGTGACAGTTGCCATCCAGAAAAATCGAGAAAATAGATTTTACGAGACTATTCTCGTGCTTGATTAAAAAGCTTATAAAAGCCGGATTAAAACATGTCAGCTCAGTTGTAATTGTCTTAAGCGAACTGTTGTTTACTTAGTGCTGTTATTGATTGTAGAAAATTCGCTGTGAGATCGAATTATTTCTCTGTTTTGAATTGAATTCTATTTAATGTTTGTAGTAGTTCAAAATATAACTACTGTGAGATATTGTGATATTGTACGAATATCTCAGGAAATTTTTCAGCATTTTGTTTTATATCTTGTGAAAAGAAATTTTATTAACTTTTTATAGACTTATGCATTCAATCCATTATATACTAGAAGCACTCTTTAATTATTAATACGAATCCTTTATTAGTTTATTTATAATACAAGATTTTCAAAATTTTATAGGCAGACATTCATAATTACAGATCATTTATAAACAACCTACATTAGCTCCGCTTGATTTCCCGTAGCGGCAGTAATGTAAAGAGTATTTTAATATATATGCACCAAAACATTCAGAATTGTCCCATTAGGCGCAACCAAGTAAAAGGCTTTGTCTATAATATAATTCAGTATTAAAAATATTAAAACTAGAACTAATATCAAACAAAAACCAGGCGAACACAAACTGAAAGCTATAAAATAAGGTAGTGCAATCAGTGGCAAAATTATCTTCAGGTGAAGGCTCGCATAATATTTTAAGAGTGCTTTTCCGTTTTATTTTCGAATTAGATTTCTCATTATTAAAAATATTTTTTTAAATTAACCATCACACATTAAATGTTTGCAACACAGCACAAAAACGTACTTAAAAATGTAAAACAAATAGTAACTATAGAATTTTAGAAAAAGAAATGATGATGTGAAAAGTGATGACGACAAAAATAATTTCAAGAGAGAAAAAAATAAAAGAAAAACATTACAATTGAGGGGGGGAACTGAATGGTTTCAAATTTTAACTTTCGCCCAAAAGGATTTGTTAATGCTTTATACGCTCTCGCTGAGCTCGCAGTCTACCAGTTTGCTGTTCCATTCGCTCCTGCTAAACCCATTATTTTCCCCTCTTTTTAACTTTTTAACCATTTTTTCATCTCTTTTGCACTCGTCTTAGCACTTACGCATTATACAATTAAACAGCAAATTCACAAAAATTTTAATAGCAGCATACGTTTAGAATTCCCGATGCACTGCTAAGTGTTGGCATAATTTTTTCTACTTTTTTCAGTCTTTTCTCAGTTTATCATATCAATGTCAGTTTTCTTAGTAAAATAGCTTACAATTCTTTTTTTTTAATTATAAATGTTTTGTGTGCTAACTTTATTTGTTAAATACCATATATACCATTGTTATAGAAGATTTTATTTAACTGTTAATATTCATTAACAGTTAATTCTATAATCTTCTAATTATGTTAAAATTTACTACAGTGATCCAATTGCATGAGAAATGTTTCCATAAAACACAAAATACCAATTTAATTATCAATATTTATCATATTCCATTAACAAAATCCCCACTGACTGCAATGCACTGAGAACAACATTATTCCCAGTTTTCAAAACATGTTTAAAGTCGTTTTCATAAATCCCTTCAGGATTCACAGTGATGTTCTTTTACTACGTCATGCGACTTAAAGTGGTAGCCATGAAGCGCTATTTTAACCGTGGACACAAGCTAAAGTCTCCCGGTGCTGTATCAAGTGAATAAGGAGCTCTCATAATTTGTTGCATTTTTGGAGCAAAATTCACAAACAACAAGAGCATTGTGACCAGGTGCAGTATCTTGATACCAAATCCAAGAATTATCTCAGCACAGCTTAGGTCATTTTCAAAGAATTGTTTCGCGGAAACGCCAAAAAGCCCTCAAATAAAATTATCTGTTAATAGCTTGGCCATATGGCAAAGATTCACGATGGACAGCGACAATCTATCGAACTCACTTTAAGTCTGATATTTGACTGTTTGTGACATGGTCTTTTCTGTCGAGTTTCAAATTTCGAGCACAATGCACTTGATTGTTGAGTTGTTGACTGTATCAAAGGTATAAATCCACTTTTTTCCATTGGTCACAATTCGTTCTAAAGCCTACAGAAACCATCCAAAGAGCACATCTCCTATAGGCCACCTGAACGCGTTTTTGCTTTTGGAAAAATTTCAGCTTTTTTGGCGATGTGCAGCGAAGAAATGATATACCGCAAGCAGAAATGATCCTTCAGGATTGCTTAATAGGATCTCAATGATATAGGAACAAGTTCAGTAATGTTCTTATATAGGAACAAGTCGAATATGTTCCTAATAGTAAGCGACGATCATTATGCACCAGATCTCTGACTTGATCGCCCTGTTCCTTATTATTTGATGTGGATGGGCCTAGACAGCGTGGTTCGTCTGTAAAATCTGTTAGATTTGTAAGTAGCTAGTAGTTGAAACTTTGCACCGCTCTCGCCAAGACTCGACCCTTCGAATGAAAGCCGGACATAGTTTCCAGTTATGCCAAGAAGACACGCGATAAGAAGGAAGAAGACCCTACACCCTATCCTTACACCCTGAACTGAAGTTCTTACACGTCTTCAGCGTATTCTCTGCATCTTTGGAAAAAAATAATACTTACTATTCGTCTTAAATATTTTATTTTCGGCGGACGCTTGCCTTTCTAGCATTGGCCACTCCTAAGGCCGAAAGTGGTGGCCATTTTATTCTGGAGGCACCTAATAGGCGACCACCGTTACCTCCTATAAGAGGACAGACAATTTACAGCCATGCCGTCTCCGGGATTTGAATCCGGACTCTTCGGTATGGCAGTCGGCTTCCCGTCTGGGGGGGGGGCTCATCTTAAACATTAAGCATCTTACACTAATAAAACATTACTTTTTTCCATACAGCATTGCCCTCAAAGACTTTATGGAATATTTCAAACTAAAAATTTCACTGCAAAAACAAAATTTAATGCGTGTTCTTTGTTCGTTATTTTAGGAATTTATGGGAACAATAATTCTTTGTTCATTAAAAATGAATTTATTGGGAAATAATCAAAAGAAAAAAAATACGGATAAATGTCAAGTGTTGATAAAATTCCTAACTGTTTCTGAGAAACCTTTGCAATACGTACCTTTCACATGCCTATTTAAATCGAACCGTTCGCGTAATTCTTTTATCACAGTACAGCAGAGCCTCTGTTAATAGCGCCTCTCTGAACTGAAGCCCTAAATCAGTTTAAAGCAATCAGTAAAAAAATATAAGGAGAATAAAGGTGTAAAATTAAAAGCAGTACTATTCCCGAATTCTCTTACCATTACCCATTTGATTTACCCGAAACCATTGATTACCATTACCCACTTGATTCCCGAATTCTCTTACCGTTACCCATTACCCATTTGATCGTTTGGCAAACCTTATTGGTGATGGGTTATTTAAGGGTCTTCTTATTGTGTATTACGGTAAAAGATGTGGTTTACATACGTTGAAGATGAAAGCAACGACAATGAATTCCTAAGTATGCTCCACAGGAGGAAGAGACGCGAAAACATCGCAGAAGATGATGTTTCGGTATGGATAAATGTAGAAAATGGTAAAACAAAATTTTACGTTTGGAGTGTAGAGGAAATCATGTTCGCCTTAGATCCAAAGAACGATAAAAATTGCTGTGATAACAGTGATGTTGTAGATGACAATGGAATGGAAACAGACAGGGTGAAAATTAGTCATGTTGAAAACTTAAGTTCTCAGTATTCAACCGCCTATAATAGAAATGTGGAGTGAACGTAAGACGATTGATAGAGGTGTAGAACTATTACAAAAAATCTGATGTATACACCACATGACCTCCTTGTAGGGAATGTAAAATTACACGCATTTTGCATTTCATTTAAACTCAATAGATTGAATTAAATCTCCTTCATCGATAGTGCATAAACCACAATAGAATAAATGCACTCTTTAAAATTCAATATATTAGTTTACCATACCGACTCTCTAACGCTAGGTTCATTTAACAGCGTTACATCTCATTCATTTTATAACTCAGAATGCACAAAAAATTATGCATATCATTTGAAGAATTAGCTAATCGTTGCCACGTGTTCCATTTTTAAAGCAAAAAATGCACAGTTTACCAACATATAACAATAAAAAAACTGAGCTCACTGAGCCGAGTAACAGAGTGGATATATATATACTTTTGGTGCGACCGATTGCAACCAAAATAGGAGGTGCAAATCTACATGTTATAGCAGTCCTATATACAAAATTTCAACGTTCTGAAGCTCCTCGTTTTTGAGTTATGCGAGATACATACATACATGCGTACGTACGTATGCACGGATGCCAGGAAGAAATCTCTTCAAAATCTATTTTAAATCAGTTTTATAATTTTTTGTGGGAAAAAATACCTTTATTCTGTCCTTACTTTCAAATGTCACACAAAAACGTCGTTAAATTGCATTCGATAGCGGTAAAGTGGATATTTTCGTTGAAATATGATACCCGAAATTTTTCGCGATTACGATACTTCCTTTTTACTTGGTACAAGAAAGTGAAAAGGGTAATAGATTTGTTCCAATATATATATATATATATATATGTGTGTGTGTGTGTGTGTGTGTGTGTGTGTGTAAAAAATTTCTCAAAGTTTCACAAATTATGTAAATTTTGATAGAGTTTGTTTAATTTTCATGAATATTTTTAAACGGAATAAAATCTGGCATGAATTATTTCTTTAACTGAAAGAAACAAATTTAACTTATAACTAATAAAATGATTGCTAATTAATAAAAAGTTTGTTATGTTGTTCATTGCAGTATACTTAGTTTCACTGCACTTATTTTCAGAATTACAAATAAACAGTTTACAAGGTGTTTTTTTCCCTCCTTTCCACATGCCTTTGTGGTGTAACTGGAAGCACACTCGAAGCATATTTGAGAGGTTCAGGGTTCGATCCCAGCGAGGTCACTGCACATTTTCCCCATCTTCTGCTTCAAAATAACTTAATGACCCTAAATTTTTTTTAAAAAAATTTAATTTATTCTCTGTTAACCTCATTTTCGAATATCCGAGGAGGTTAAGGTCTCGGTTACCTGGGCTAATCGAGATTCTACTATTATGAAATTGGGTCAGACATTTTGAATCAGTCTGTATTATCTCCAAATTTCGAAAAAGATGAAGTTAAGTACGTAGACAGAGAAAGTTACAGCTTAATAAAGGATTTGCTATTCAGGCATGATCCAGATACGCAGATATGTTAAATCAAGGTTAAAAGAGCACGACTTTCGTGTGCATTTATGCAAATCTGAAAAGACTGTCTTCGTTAAGCTTGGATGGATGAAGAAACTCCTATCAGACTCGAAGATCTTGCTATTTCCTCTCTGTTATTGCAATTTAATCCAAAATGCTGTGGAATATACTGCAGCTACAGACACAAATTGATTTTGGGAAATCGTCTGTCGGTAAGTACTCTCTTAAGCGAGCTGTTCATAAGCTTCCAAGTTGAGAATATGGAAATTAGAGAATTAGAGACATTCGAATCCTCAGGTCCCACGAGTTTTGAAAAAGATTCGAGATTCGAAAACTCAATCTTTTTCCCTTTTTGTCATTTGAATTATTCGAAACCTAGCTAAAAACTCATTAAGCATTTTAAATCCAAACTCTTGAATGATTAGTTTTATTTACACCCAGAAGAATCATTTCTTAAATATACACCTTAATTCTTGTGATTTCAGTTGACTTGGGTCACCAATATAATTTCGTAATGCTTTGAATGTCTTGTTTCTAATTTCTGGACAGAAATTATCATTCCTGTTTAGTAATTATTTATATTAATTCCTCTCGTTTCTGTATTTGCTTTTATTTTGAAAGCATCCGGAAAAATATGACTCTGAACTATTAGTCAAATATTTCTTGTCAAATTACTTTGAGAACCTTATAGGGTTATAACTCCTATTTATTTTGACTAACCAGTTAAGTTTAAGTTTATGCTTCTTTTCCTATATGCCTTCACTCCCCTAATTGTCAATGCCAGAATATGTGAATTTGGTAGCGCGCGTGAAAGAATGCAATTTCTACCAGTAGGAGAAAAAGGTTTAAATTCTGAGTTCTAGAAGGGAAAGGTAGTGAGGGTGGGAAAGTACTGTACATATGTAGCGTGAGCTTCTGATTCTGTACTTATCGCTGGTTAAAGTGGCATAACTGCTATTATGACCCTCTGTTGCCACTAGACTTCGACGCAGTTTCGGTATAGTTCGACCGTCTCCAACGCAACCATGGCTGGCATTCTGCCAAAACATATAGACTCGCCCAAAAGGGGCGTTATTACTTGCTGCGACGTGAAAGGTCACGTGAAATTCTTCTCTTCTTCGGAAAGAGAGAACGGAGGGAAAGAAAGTTTCCATCCTTCTACCCTATTTTGAGAATAATTCGGTCCAAATGGCGCATGCGTGTTTGCGCTTATGGTCGCGGATGAGGCGATCGAACTATAACAGGATTCTCTGAGCCCTGGGGAGAATTCTACTGTTTTGTTAATATCTTTGAATTTTAAGTTTAGTTCTTGTTAGTTGAGTTACCGTCCTTACGAGGCGTAGTTTCTTAGCGTCACGTCGATGTATTGTGAATTTTAAAGAATCCAATATAGGATTCTTTTAACCCTCTTCCCGTCTGGTTCCTGCACTTACTTTGTCAGGACTGAGTGTTCGGTGCATATTCTTGGCGAACAACTTCGTGAAAACTTTAAGCCCTGATCTTGAACAGGGAGCTGAATGCAGCTATGTTCTGCGGTAGAAAACTGTGGTTAAGTGGTAGAAGAACTGCACTTCAGAGGGATTTAAAATCCTCTTTTATTAAACCACAATTATACACAGCCACTTCCCAACTCGGGAGGGATACAGAAAACAATGACCGCACTTGGGTCTAAACTGAACAATCAAATTATTTAAACTAAAATTAAATAGAAATTAAGTCGTCGTTGCTCACAGAGCTATGCACGCGAGGTTGGCCACTATGCTAAATGGTGCGTAGCAAGATTTAGCTAATACTAACGCACTTAGAATTACTTCAATAAGTAATAGCGTAACAGCGCTACGGCTTAGAATTTAAATACTAGCTGGTCGGGCGAACGTCGAACAGAGTAGCAATGGTCTGAGACTAAAAACTCTCTCACACTGAGAGGTTTCCTACCTATCGCTTAAATAGCAACTTGGCTCCACTTCAAATTAGCATAAAGCTGAAACGCGCGCTTATTCTAACGGGAAGTTCAAATAAGAACAGATAGAAAAAGGCAAATTAAAGTAAAACTTTGTTAGTTTAACTAAAACCTTACAACTTCAGCATTCATACTGAAAGTTTAGCAACTGAATACTACAAACTAAAGATCCAAGAATTTTAATTAGCTACTTTTTTATCCAATTCCGCTTACATCTTCTTGATAAACATAAGCGTGTTTTTAAAACTTGCAGCCTTCAAGATCTTCTTCATTAAACGCATGTATCAACTTTTGCATCGAATTAAAAATGTTTAACATTAAGTAATTTTTTCTTATATGAAAAGTTTTGACAGATTAGACATTCCAAAGATTCGGAAACATTGTATACATACGATTACTCGAATTTAAATCCTTCGCCTTGATAAAAATTCCATCACTTCTCTTTCTCAATGGCAAAATTTCACTACCATTCCTAAAGTTTTTTATTACTACTTCTCAGTGCTAAAATTCCACAATCACTTCTGAAGTTCTACTACCATTCTATTTCAGTGCTAAAATTCCACTTCCACACTTTCTGAATGCTGATAAATGATATACGGAAATAAGTGAAAATTTTAAACACCTCTAAAGTATTCATTCAAAAGAGACTCGAATAGATTATTAGATTGAGTAAAAGTATATATTTGGGCTATTTGCTTAACGAAACCGATGCCTTCGTAGAGACTTTTTAAGGGAAACTTGTTCATATTCAAATTAAATCTACAGAAATCTTACGAAACGCCCGTGTAGGAAACCCGTTCGCCGAGATTCAAACCCAAATCTAATTAAAAATATTTAGCTATTTTATCCAGTTAGCTATTGATAAATTTATTTGAAGGTGAAGTTGCAAATAAAACATTGTTCTAATGCTTTTGCATTCGAATTTTGAATATCGATCAAGCTTTTTACACGACAGTTATTTATGTACAAATCTTCAGTACACTGGTGTTCTTTTAAACTGCGCATTTCTCGAAACTCGCATAACTAGACACAGTACTGCCAAAAGCTAATCTAAAATTATTTCGACATGTGTTTCACTGCAGTGACGGCAACATCCATATTGCAGTGGCAACTTCTGCACACAAATTAAATCTGGCTCTTTTAATGTATGAAATAAATTATAAGTCATTATTCTTATGCCATCCTAGACTGCGCGTCTGTTAACAGAAGGTGACAGCCAGCCCGAAATCGAAGATGCGAATAAATTCCCTTGTGAAGCTTCATTGTTTATGTGCTCGCAATTCTCATATCTTACAGGGGCAATATCGTTCGCTCTCTGTCGTGTACCTTAAACAACATTCTTGGTGATGGAATACATAAACCAGTGATTCTCAACCACTGTGATGCGGTACTTTTGTATGCCGCCAAATTCTTAAAATGTGCCGTCAAATTTTAGAAATGCATATCGTAATCATAATGAGTTTAATCCTAGTATACGGTACACATGAGAATTCTCGAAATTCTCTTTTTAAGACATTAATAAGAGCGTCAATTGTGGTATCCAAGTCGATTTTGGCGCTCTGGAGGAGAGCACAATTCGAAGCATTTTCGCACATGTTCAGTATATAATTTGAATTGAGAAGTTCTGATTGGTGCAGATGACAGATTAGCTTAGATATCAGACATTTTTGCTATTTTTAATAACACAAATTCAAGTATGCAAGGGCCGAAAGAAAATATATTAAACTCAATAGATAAACTGGTGGGATTCCGAAAACAAATAACTTTATGGAAGAATAAAGCTCAGGAAGGCAATTTGGAGAATTTTGAGTCAGTCCCAAAAGATTTTAATAAAACTATTCTTAAAATTATTACTGACCATTTGACAATATTAAAGAAGAGAATTTTTCATTATTTCCCAATTTAGATAAAAAAATATTTGATGGGGTTCGTAATCCATTTGTGATAAAAGAATACTTCTGTGTTTGTATTAACTTTGAATGAAGAAGAAGAACTAATTTCGCTTTCTCATAATCGAGATTTAATTTTAAAATATTCGGAGGAATCAATTAATTCGTTTTGGATTAACATTAGATGCCATAATCCCATGATGGCCAAAAAAGCTGTAAAAATATTATTACAGTTTTCTTCATCTCATTTGTGTGAATTCGGATTTTCAATATTAATCAACATAAAAACGAATAAAAGTTCGAAACTGTTAAGTGTAGAAGATTATATGGGAGTAGCATTATCATTTTTAAGCACAAATATAAATGAAATTATCAATAAATATCATGCTCAAATTTCTCATTAAAAGTATTCTTATTATTAACTTGTAATTAATCCCTTAAACAAATTTGTACTGGTATAATTGCGTGATTATTGTACTAAGTACATGAATATTGTACTGGTACGATTATAGTAGTGGTATATTATTATTGTACTGCAATATCTACCATTGCAGGGGAGAACATGTACGTAATAGCGTATCGCAAAGTAATGCCAGGAAAATGTTTCAAAGATTGTAGTAAGGTGGTTTATAATGTTAAAAATACTAAATTAAAGCGAGGATGATTTAAGTTATTAACCAAAACGGGAGTTAAACCCAAAAAGCTATTAGTTTCAAACGTTATTATGCTTCGTTTTACTTTCTGCGTTCGTTCACTTTTCAAACTGTTGCCACCAAATGTTATGACCAAGTATTATATTTAAAGAAACTAAATAACGAAGAATATGCATGAATGCATCAATGTTTTCCGCATTGTGAAAAAAACGACGGAACCTAGAGCTATCCAGTTTTAAATAATGTAGTTCTCCAAACCGAACATGGGCAATTAGGAGCCCGAATTTTGAATTTCGAATTTGTTTTATTATTTACTAGCCGCTGCGCGGGCAGCTTTCGTCTGGCTTTTAAACGTACCGGAAAAATGCCTAAAAGACGCACCTGGGACCAATGGCCCCATAAGTTCTTCCAACTATTTTTTCTTTGTTAAGAATAAAACCCTCCCTCGCATACGGCCCTGATGTATTACCAGAAAAACATATACATCTTGAATTTTTAGCAAACTGATTGCATGAGGTGTGTATTACACATTTGTTAAAACATAATTTATATCCCCTTCTTAACCACCACCATAACTACATAAAACATTATATAAAAATTCTACAATAATATAAATAACTCCCTGCCATTTCCGATGAGTCAAAATTTTTTAAACGTTTTCTTACTTGATAGTTTGAGTGGTTCTTTTGCCGAAATTTTGAAATGTTATGATACTTTAGGTAATCTTTTGAGAAAATGTATCAGCAGTTGTATCGCAGCCATTTAACTTGTTATATATATATATATAAAATGGCAATGAAGTAAGCAGTATCCCTTAATGCAAATATTACCTATCCTAATAAATAAATTAACCAACTTCCCTTTGCAAAATCTTAAGAATTCAAATGGTATAAACAGATTAAAAGCTTTATTTCCTAAAAAATCATGCAAAACTTCTTTATAATTAAAATTATATATAATTTAAACAATTGCAATGAAATAAGCAATATCCCTTAATATAAATATTAATTACCCTAATAAATTAATAAACCATTTGCCTTTGAAAAAAGAAACAATTTTTCAATTTCTTAAAAAAGTGACATAAGTAATACGATGAAAAACGTTGCCAAACCTCCATTCCTAAAAGAATGAAACTATTCAAAATGATGCGATTTCATCAACAATCTATCAACAACAATAAGAATGAAAAATTGTTGCCAAAACCATATTTTAAAATATGTGAAAAGTGTATTCGGAAGCTTCATTTAAAACATTTTTTAAAAATACAAAATATTATTATTTTTCCAAAATTCTTTTTATAAAAGGAGTCGGAAGGATTAAAGTTTAACGTGTCCAAAAATGATAGGAGAATAAAAGGTACGTTTTTTAAAATAAACTTTAAAAAAAAACATTCCGTTGCAAAGGTGTTAAGCTCACTTTGCTAAATAAATTCAGATTTAATCGATTTATTGAAATACGAAATTTATTTTAAGTTCGTAAAATAGATAAGTGTATACGCTTCACGGCGATGTAAAAATTAAATGTATAGAGTGAAATCTCGCTTTCCTGCAGCCCATTATGTCTCAAAATGACGCGATTTAGTCACAAAACATGAAATAAAAAAAATTCTAATTCTAATTTCGAAAAAATCGCTTCGAGGTGCACTGGCTCTTGTGCAGATACACCTATGTACCAAATTTCGTGGCCCTGAGTCTATTAGCTTAACACGCACACGCACACACACACACACACACACACACACACACACACACACACAGACTCTTTGTTTTATTATATGTAGAGATTGTTGTAATGTAGGTGTGTCTTTAGGTATAGGGTGATGTTCTACTGATAATTAAAAAGCTTATAAAAGCCGAATTGAAACACCTCATCTCAGTTATTGTTGCTGCTGTTATACTTGACTTGTAGCTGTAAAAAGCGAATTGCTGTTTGTTTACTTAATGCTGTATTGATTGTAGCGATTTCGCTGTGAGATAGAATTATTTTATCTGTTTTGAACTGAGTTTTCGCTAATCGTTTGAGTTATTGTGATATTGTGCGAAGATCTGTGAAGAAATATTTCAGCATTTTAATTTATTTCTTGTGGAAAGAATAAAATTTTGTTAACTTTTTAACGACTTGTGCATTCAATATATAACGAACCCGTACGCATGTAACAATATGCAGAGATTTCAAATTTTGTAAAACTTTAAGGAATTTTTGATTAAGACACTCAACGATTTCAAAGCAAGCAATGGCAACATCGTACGAAAAAAAATTTTATCTCCAGCACGCCAGACTGTGTGTCGGAAATTCTAAAGCTATGTATGCTCTTTTAAATATTTTGTGATATTGCTGTTGAATTGAAATTTATATTGTTTAAGTGCGAAGAACATGATATTTAATAAATACAGGTAACACACAAAACGTTAAAAAACACCCTTTTGGGCGTAATATAAAATCTGAAAGCTTTCAGGTTTTCTTTTCTTTTCTTATCTTTTTTTATATTATTATTTCAATTCGTTTTAAAAGGAAGATTAAATGACAAAATATTAGTGATTTTTTTAATAGAGCTTAGATAAAAGTAAAACATCTTAAAGATCAAACAGTTTTGCTCATTTTTCACTCTTTTATTTATTATTATTATTATCATCATCATCATTGTTGCCAAACGGATACTATTTTCCTTATGGGGCTCGTATTTTAATTAACTAATGTTAGTATATTTTAAAAAATTGCCGTTATAGGTAAAAAAGAATATTATTGACAGTGCGGAATCAGTCTGGTCTGATTTAGGTTTGTAAAGAATTATCGTATTTGCTCGAGCTTGCTCTCGTCCTATAAGCGGTTAGCAAGCCCAGTTAGGAACTATAAGATCTATGGATCAAATTGAAGCGATGACGTGATTAAGCTTCTAAACATTTGATGCTTCATGCTTCTAAAAATTTGATGGTTTACACATTGGTACCCCAACTGTAATGTGGCGGATGATAATTCGTCACTACCTAGATATAGTCGACTGGATCCCGTGCCTCTCCCCATTCGCTCTTTAAGTAAAGGGCAATGTGAGAAATTACTGCATTTCGCTATGCGTTGTCTTGTTATACAAGCGCTTAGCATCTGGTGACTGGGACATTTGTAAAGTCCAGCGAAGGCAAAGATGGTTTTTCACATTTCTCTACAGGCTTATAGTTAAAACTCTGTTTTACAAATTAATGCATGGCAACAGAGAATTAACTAAAAGAGCAGATATTTTTTACAATAAATTAACTATATTATCTTCAGTTATAAATGTGTACTTATATCCACGTGCATTATCCCAAATTCGTAAAAAACTAAACATTCATCTCGAAATATTAACTTATTTTTAAAAAAATGCCATTTAATCAACATATTTTGCATCACGTGTTGAATGTTATGAAGATTTAATTTAAGAATTAAAACACCGTCAACATATATGCAATCTCATGGGCAATGAATTTAAAAATTGATTACCTTTTGGTATAGATTAACACCTAATGATTAACACCAGGGAAGATGGGATGCACAGTTTTTCTCAGACGTGCTCGTTTCCAAGTTTCCTTTTATGGAAAATAGCTATGTCCATCCACACAACTCAACATATCAGTTGTTTACTAAGGATTAAGGTAATCTAGACCAATAGACTGACAAAGCAGATCTCGAAATCTGGGTCTAGAAGACCATTTGGGAAATACTTACTCTAAAAGGTCTTTATATTAAATCTTTAACGAAATGAGGTTAACAGTGAACGTTAAAACGAAGTTTTCTGAATTTTAGATTCAGCATCTTTGTAGCTAATATGAGTTAATATCCTTTTAGTTCCCTAATCTCATAAACTGTGCCTTTCCCTTTAAATAACATTTCCTTCTAATCTTGGATTAATAGGTAATTAAGCTTACGGTTTGTGGATTGTATGCTAATTAACGTCATGGTGTTAGGCACGCATATATTCGCTCTAAATATGATGTGTTGAATGAAATGTAATTTTTTTCCCTGAAAACGTTAAATTTTAAATTCTCATAGGTAGCTTATATTCAACTAAAATGCAGTGAATCTCTAACGGGACTACTCACGATTGCAGATGATTTTGATCTGCGGAGACAATCGTTTTAAAGAGAGATGATATTCATCGACACTTCAATGGGAGAAATTGCGCTCCGAAACGACTGCAGCGCTCCTAGCGGTGGCGATGTGGAAACACAATCAGTAAAACTGCGCATGCTCCTTTTCTTTTCAGTCATTGGTTGTTTTGATTTGGTTGTTTGTTTGATTCTACCGAAATCTTGTCAGCTTCTAACGTGCTTTGGTTGTGTTATTTATAACTTATTAATTTTGTACTTTTTAATTACAAAAGGCTCTTTTCAGAAGATTTCAATTTTTTTTTTTAATTTTCTCTAATGGCGTATCGATACTGCGTATTAAGGACTGCAAGAGTAAGATTTCGTCGAAATCTGATGGAATACATTTCTACACGTTTCCTTGAGACGATGCGTACTTAAGTAATAAAGAAGAGTTTTAGGATATGCATTGTTGAAATTAAAGGTAAAAAAATCTGATAATTAAAAGAATTATTCCCCTATATTTTATAATAATGCAGGTACAAGTTTTAAATAATAATTAAAAAATTCTTTTTTTATATTCCCTTTCAGAAATATTCAGAGAAAGTTATGTACTATTTAATGTATTTCACTATTAAAATAAAAAGAGCGCTAATTTGAAATGGACCGAATTGAGCATTAATTACAAATTGACTTTGATTTTTTTCATTTAAAATATGCCTCAGAAGCTAAAAAAATCATATCATGTTTGAGAAAGTATTTTAGGTAGAAGTGGTCTGTAAGTGAAGAAGAAATAATGCATAATTTTAATGTTAATAACAATAAACTTTGCTTTAAAATGTATTCTTTTCGTATACTTAGGACTCTGAAATACTGTACAAATAGAAAATATATACATTTATATATATAATTACGACGCAATTGCAAAATATTTACATCCAATCGTGTCAAAACTCATTGCGGCCTCTCCATCTTACTTCCAACCTCCATGACGTCACTGCAGGGGAGAGGAGGAGGGGAAGAGATTTAGTTTACATCGCCACCACTGCAGTGGATTGGCGCTGCAATTTGGCATCATGTTATAGTATGGGAGTGCCGACGTTTTACTTACATGCAGCTTTGATATTCATTAGCAGTGTTTATTTTTGATCTAAGAATGCTGGGTGTTTTCAGATATGGTCTTTTTAAAGAAGAGATTGTCACAAAAGTTTTGAAACTTTTAAATTTTTGTAATTCAGCGCAGAGCAAGTCAATGTCTGCAGTCATCAACAATTCAACCTAAACCTACCTCAACTTGTGCACAGAAATGCAACCACGGGTGTCTCATTAATTTGTTTTAATACTGTAAGGTCTACTTGCCTAACTTTTTTTGTGAAAACTGGTGAGTAGTAAGACTGCACAGAAGAAGGGTTAAAATTACCTATTAATTACACTCTTTAATTATTAACAATGTGTCAACTCGACGCTAACAAACTACGCTTCTTCTTGGCCGATAACTGAACAGTAAAAACGAATACTCAAAATTTGAAGATATTAACAAATAGAAATATTACGCTACAGGGCTCAGACTATCCTGTTTCCTAACAGAGCGTTGATAATTTAGTGGCAACAAAGTAATAGCAGTTACGCCACGTTTAACCAGCAATAAATGCTAAGCCGAAGCCCAAGGCTACAACACGCACACAGTTGCCCCCACTCTCTATCTTTTCCCTTCTAGAACTTGATACTTAAACCTTTTCTCCCACTAGTAGAATCTGCATTACTTCACGCGCGCTACCAAATTTAAATATTCTGGCATTGAAAATTAGAGGAATGAAGGCTTATAGGAAAGGAATTTGAACTAAATTAAACTGGTTGTTTAAAATAATATAAATCCCTACAATATTATATCTTAATTTAGGTTTATGGTGCACTGTTGTTGCTTAGAAGTAAATTGAATTGTAATTGTCTTCTATAATTAACAAATAAATATTTCAAATACGAAGTAATCATCGAATTTGTATTTGAATTGAATTGCAAGAAATGATCAACTTTTAGGAACCGAATTTATCGCAGTTACCTCAATAAATAATGCTTTCAGCAATAATGTAAAATATCTGCTGTAAAACAAAGCGGTTAGAGTATTTTAACTTTGGAATAACTTTCATGTATGACTTAATTTTTAACAATATCAGGTTGAGAATAAATTGAGATATTATAGTCAATATGGAAAGCTTAAAATACATTTTCCTTTATTTTATGGATATTGCTGAATTGTTTCAATATGTAAGATAAAAAATACTTAAATCAGCTTTATAATTTAATTTAATAGCCTCTTAATTCCTCATTTTTACTTTGGGTTTTTCCATTTTCTATTCTAAAAATAAAAACTTTTCTGGACTGCGCCATTTCTAGATTAATTTGTGTCACGTGGTTTGCGTAACACTGGTGCCGCAGCTAAGTCGGAACTTGAGCTAAAAATCTTGAGAACTGAAACCTTTCTAACCTAAACCAAAACCTTCTCTTAGTGAGTTCCATGTTGTATACTTGGGCACTTTAGCTTTGGCCTATTTTCCTATTTCGCTGTGCTCTCTTTATTAGAAACAGTATCAAAATTGTAAATGTTGTTGAATAGGCACGATTAGAGTGCCAAAGAACTAAATTGTGGCCACAAATATCACTCGTAATAAAAACAAGTTTAGAAGGACTGATGTAGCAACATTGAAACGTAGAAATGTTGATGGCGTAGCACGTAGATGTAGCTTAGAACGCAGATCCATATTGAAAAGTAAGAATTCTGATTGCGAAGAATGTTAAAATGTTGAATCGATAATGGCAGTAAACTTGGCAGTCGAGGCACATTAAATATTCATTTTTATTTCAATCGACATGTGGGTCACAATTTGCTTGACACTCTATTCACGCCTGTTCAGGAACATTTACAATTTTGATACTGTTGCGATAGGAAAAGAGCACAGCAAAATAGCCCCATTACAAAAAGATAGGCAGAAGCTAAAGTGCGCAGTTATTCAGTACGGAAGCTCACTAAGAGAAGGTTTTGGTTTAGGTTAGAAAGATTTCAGTTTTCAAAATTTTGAGTTCAATTTCCGAATAAGCTGTGTCATAAGCATTACGCAAGTCATGTGACACAGATTAATCTAGAAAAGTCGCAGTCCAAAATAGTTTTTATTTTTAGAATAAAGAGAGGAAAAACCCAAAACGTGGAATATATTCCTCCCTTCAAAGGCTTGGCGACAGAAAACCTTATTACAAGAAAGGCATTAGCGAAGCAAGAAAAATACAGTTTTACAAAAAAAAATCATAAAAATTTATCTAAATAATTTTTTAAATAACAAAATCTTGTAAATATCACTTTAACAATGTTATTCTAACATATATAATTATATCAAAATATTAGAAGTGGTTATATTAAAAACCTTTGCAACTTGTAGAGTTTGTATGTTTTTCTTTTTTTTAGTCCAAAGGAGCTTCGTCCCTGAAGGACTGTTGTTTTCGTTTTGCGATTTTGCATCGGAAACATTAAATGTCGGTTCACTTTTCAAACTGTCGCCACCCAATATTGCAGCGCTGTATTATATTTAAAGAAATTAAATAATCAAGAATCTGCATAAATGTATGTATATTTCTCCAAATGTCATAAAACAACGGTACCTAAAGCCATCCAATTTTGAATAACGTACGTTTCCACCCGAATATGCGCATCTGGAAGCGCGAGTTTGGGATTTGTTATATTATTTATTTCATATTTTGTAAACCTTTAACGAATTTTTGATGAACAAACTCAAACGATTTAAAAGCCAGCCATGGCAACACTCTAAGGGGGAAAAAAACCTTTTTATCTAAATCGCGCGGAACTGTGTACCATAAATTCTAAAGAGAGACTCATTTTAAAATTATTTTGCGATATTGCCATTGAACTGAATTTTATAGTTTAAGTGTGAAGAACATGATAAAGGTAACACACATAACGTTAAAAATCGCCCCTTTGGGCGTAATTTAAAATCTAAAACCTTCCAGAATTTTGTTTTCCAAATAAATTTTTTAAATAACAAAATTTTGTAAACATCATTTTTAACAATAAATGTCGTGTTTTTATGTCGTTTCTTAATGCCTTTTAACAAAAACAATTGCCGTGTTATATTTTTGAATGTTACATAGTTGTCTTGAGTTGTTTTTATTTTCGCTGAATGTTATATTGCTGATCTTAACAGTTTTGATCTAAATAATCTTGAACATTTAATAGTTATATTAAACTGCACTCCTATTAAATTATTATCCACTTAACAGTTATATTATCCATTTAATAGTTATATTAAATAGCACTATAACATTTAATAGTTATTTAATATAGAAGGAGTTCTCATTGAATTATTGTTTTGTTTGATCAGCACTACAATGCTATATACACTCATGTCCATAAATTAAGGATAATTCGGAGTCACGCGGAAATAGAACTCTAAAATAAATATATCACCTGTAAAATCACTAACACATCTTCAAGAATCATATGCAAATTTCAGGAAGTAACCAGATGACACCGATGGTACGTCACAATGACGAGAGTGTAAGAGAGTGATATATAAGGAATACAGGCAAAGAAGTAAAATAAGCATTTCACTGCAATAACCGAGTAGTTATGACACAAAGGGCGCGTTTCGATGATTTTTTACGCGGTAGAATTATCGGCCGTCTGGAACGTGGGCGTACCCAACTGGAAGTATCAGACGAACTTGAAATTGCCCAGAGTGTCATCTCCAGGCTTTAACAACGATGATTCCAAGATGACGTTAATGTGAGTAGAAGTTACAGCACAGGTCGCCCCAGAGTTACAACGCCGAATGAGGACCGGTATTTGGTAGTTACTGCCAAAAGAAACAGGCGGAGCACAGCCTCAGACCCGTCTCGTCAGCTCTCTTCAGCCACTGGTACGACAATTTCAAGGCAGACCGTGTACAGACACTTAGGGCAGATTGGTCTATATGCTCGTAGACCTGTCAGACGCGGCGTTCCACTTACTGCAACACACTGTCACCTGCGGTTAGCCTGGAGTAGAGAGCACACATTGTGGACACCGCAACAGCGGGCTTGTGTGATGTTTTCCGACGAGTCCAAGTTTAGCTTGCAGTCTGATTCTGGCCGGACTTTCATATGGAGAGCTCCAGGTACCCGTTACCACCAAGAAAACAGTATTGAAAGACACCGTTACGGTGGTGCTCGTTTGGGGTGGAATTATTTTGGGTTCCAGAACAGACCTGCGTGTTCAAATTGGAACCATGACAAGCCAAATCTATTTGGACATCATTCTAGAACAACATGTACGTTTGTTTCGGGGCGCCATGGGCGCACAATTTGTGTTTATGGATGACAACGCCCGTCCTCAGCGTGCAAACATCGTAAGCGAATGCCTTCAATCGGAGGATATCACCCGTATGGACTGGCCAGCATTCTCACCGGACTCGAATCCAGTAGAGCACGTGTGGAACATGCTTGGCCGACGAGTTGTAGCCCGTCAACCTCCTCCTACATGTCTACCGGAACTTCGGAGAGCGTTGCTTTTTGAGTGGTGTAATATCCTCCAACATCAGATCGATAATTTGATACTCAGCATGCCGAGGCGTTGTACGGATTGCATTGCATCGTCTGGGAGACATGCGATATATTAACAATTATACCAACCATGTAATATTGGTTTTTTGTAAATAGGTTTTTTTTTGTAATTTGCTCCAGAGAGAAAAAATCGCTAATTTTTTTAATAATATCAAACATATAGCATCTTTTTTTGCTCTTTACCTTTTGTTTAATAAATAAGCTTTACAAATAAGTCAAATTTGTTTTGCTTCTAACTCTTCCTTTGCCTGATTTTGCATTATCCTTAATTTATGGACATGAGTGTATTTAGAGATCTTTTTGTTCATTTACTTATATAATCCAATTGTTTTATTTTGTTCAATAGTATTAAATAATGTTCCGTGAACAATAGTTGGTTATTTTCTTTGTAGTTTCTACAATCTGACATGGCTTGCTTTGTGAGCATAAATTAGTTCAAACTCCTAACAGACGTAAAGCAAATTATCGCTGTGTCTGAAGTAACTACAGATACCTGAAAAGATTTAAGCAACCTGCTTGTTAAAACAGAACTTTGGACATAAACGCACTTATTGGGCTAACAGAATCAAGCACCACTTATGGTGATATAACTAAAGTAACATTGAAATTCAAATTGAAAACTTATACTTGTAATCAAACACTACACTCTTAAATTTAACTCTAAGCTAGCTCTAATACTCTAATCGGCGTAACAAATTTAAATATCGGCAGCAATAATGTAAAGCCGAATAGTTACAAACTTCTCAAAACTCGTAAGGAACTATGTAACGTAGCCACAGGAGGCAGAAACACTCTCTTTGTTACAACCCAAAAATCTCAGCTTAATTAGTACTTTCTCTGATTCAATTTATATTACGGTGAGGAAACAGATAGGAGGAGTTACAGTAAAGGTTGAAACATAGATCAAGTGCTCTTACAAAATGCTCCAAACTAATAGCAAGGATTATTTAATTTTCAACAGTAATTTTAATTATTATTCTCACGAATCACATGATACAAGGTGTGTAAACAATGAGATAAATATCTCCGTAACAATCAAGAGTTATGTTATGAATATAATGTAATTTTTAATTGTTTAAATGTTTTTGTTTATTATCAAATTAAATGTTATTCTTATCATAACTTAAGTTATCCATTAATAATATTTTTCATTGTTCAGTAATTATATCTCAATCTTTAAGACATACTTTGTTCTACACATGCATCTTGAACCTTACACCACATTGTTTCTCCAAAATTTTATTTTCTCTCGCCATAATTCAATACCACATTTTTTTCGCACAAAATATTACTCTTTAAATACAAAATACGCATTTGCAAAGTTCAGATTTCTTTACTTCCTTGTACGAAGTAAAAAGTACATGATAAAAAATACCTAAAATATTTAGAACAACAGAGCTGTGTCACAAACCATGAGATTATGACCCTGTAAAATTTACAAAAAAAAGCTTACTCTGGAGCACCTAAAATTTTAAAACAAACCTCTATCAGAAAAATGTTTGAAACAAGTTAAAAAAAATTATGTTTGATTAGTATCCCTAATTTTTACACGTCTCTATTCTATATGTCCTTAATGCTTTAAAATATTCCTGCAATCACTAACATAAATGATATATATATAATAATTTAATGCATATAATAAAATAATCTAATAGTGTATATTATTGTACATAATAATTTAAGTAAATTTACCTAATATGCCTTATTTATTTTGCACTTGTAGTCTAATATTATGATTTGGCTTTTCTGTCCTGAAATCCGCAAAATCCTAAAATCCGCACAACCTCTGGGCCCAAGCATTGCGGATTTCTGGACTGCTACTGTATATATATCTATATATCTATATATACTTTGAGCTACGACTACATTTGGTACATCAGAAATATATATATATATATATATATAGTATATGTAGGTAACTGGATAGATAGGTATTTACATACTTCAGAAAGACATATGACATCATACCATTCATTTTCGGGGTCCTTAAACATTTATAAAGTTAGATATACAGACCGAAACCACGTCGTTCTAAGGATCAAGGTGTGTTAATTATTTGCCTGCATTCATTTTGAAGAAAAGATTTAATGAAACTCTAAATTAAATTATATTTTACGGACTACATTATTTTAATCATAGCAAGTTCTCTGCGGCGCTATTTTGCTTTCCCAACTTTTCAGAAACGGATGTTAAATCCCACCTTTACCGAGAGTCATTGGACTGGCAATGTTTCCAAGAGGCAACCTACACTCTTTGCTTACCCCGTTCATTTAAAATATTAACATCGGTCTTAATTTAATTGAGACCATTGTCCCCAAAAAGACCAAACCTACTCCGTTCCGGTAGAACAAAATCAGCATCCGCCATGAATGGTCATTATCACGCGATGGTTAAGAACATTCAATTATGGTTTTAGTGGAGCACGCAAATAAAAGTTAAGATTCCAAAATGTCAAGATCAGGGACAGCACACCACCTTCAAAAGAGACCCGATTTCCCCACACATCCGAGTTTTCGAATCCGCGGACAGTGACTTTATGTAGGTCAGTGTTACGACCTTCCTTCGTGCAGTAGGCGCGTGATTCATAAATGCCGGCATCGAGATTTAGAATGCATGCGTTCGCACGTATTTTTGTTGATCGCCGATCATATATTTCCTCCGAAGAAAGTTGGACAGCGTTGGTGGTGGAAACGCGTGATAGATGTGTCCTCGATATTCAAATAATTATCAAAAGATTCACGCAGCGTTTTGGAATATTTTGTTTACTAATGGATAATTTATTCAAAACATAGTGATTCCCAAATAAGTAAAATGGAACGAGAGTTCTGAGAAGTGTGCTATAAGATTCCACCCGTGTAGTTCTGTTAAATCCTCTTACAAAGGCTGTTCGCACATTTTTTAGACGACGTATATTGTAGTCGCAAAACTAAATTACATAAAATTCTTGTGTTTTAAATGTTCTATTTGACATCCGTTATTCTGAACTATCTTTCGACATCGCAGTTTCCAGGATAATAATGCCTTTTGAAGTGTCACAAGAGGTATTCTATCCCATTCCTCCCGAACAGCCTTTCAGAGTCCCGTTAGGGTTTTGGGACAACGTTTGGATAATGCAGTTTTTAAAAGTCCGAAAGCACAAAAATCCATAGGTGACACATCGGGAGATTTAGTAGGGATATCAGTGAAGGGTATGGCCTTGATACCAATTTTTTGTTCCATTTCTTTTAGGAAATTTACAGTGGATTTTGATATGTGACTGCTAGCTTTGTCCCGATGGAGTCTCGCAGACAGATGGCACTGTGGGTAAAGCGACGGTATTTCATTCAGAAAAATTGGCGATAAAATATGTTCCTGATAGTATTTGAAGTTAATCTTGACATTTTTTGCACTTTCTTTATTTTTAACTCGCCATTATAAGAAAAACCAGCAACAATCATGAATCCCTTAGAAAAACTTTCTTTCGATTCTTTGAACCACGTACTTAAAATTTTTTCTCCCCTATTATGATACTAATTGGCTCTTTCTTTGTTACAGTCATTTAAATACACCCACGCTTCATCTATTGTGACAATTGTTTTTCATTTTTCTTTGGATAAGTGTTTCTCATCTAGAATTCTGCAGCATGTCCTGCGTCGAGCGATATGCTATGGAAGAAGACGATGCACATTGCGTGTTTCTTCGCGCTTTCTTAAAATTTAAATCAACGTTTATCATTTTGTTTACAGTGGACACCGAGCATTTTAATGATTTTTCAACTGTCCTTGGACTAGGGGGATTTTCTTTTAACATTAAACAACGTACCTTTGCAATAGTCGAAGATGTCCGTTTTTTCCTCGGATACTTGTTTGGAATTTTTGTCCCACTGGAGGCTTCAATTTGACGTTTTTTTCCTTTCTTGTTGATGATATTACCTATCGACGCTTTAGATACCACAAAACCGTGTCTCTCACGTCGTTTTTGGATAACGGAGTATGCATATTTGTCTTCGAAAAGAGCGTAAATGCAGCTTTCGAACCACCGCTTTGCAGAATTCGCCATTTTGAATAAAAACAAAACTTTCGAGCCACAGACGATAATTTTGACTTCTAAAAACATAGAACAATTGCAATTACTTCTTTTGCAGCAAACGATGTTTTATTACCGCTTACCAAAATCGTCTAAAAATGTGCGAACAGCCTGTGTACTACCATTATCGTAGTAGCTATAGTTAGATATTGTGTAAGGTAAAGCCTTGCTATACGTTACGAACTACTGATCTGTATTCGACATGGCACCATATGTTATTCTAACATGTATAATTGTACCAAAATATTGGAAATGGTTACATAAAAAACCTTTGCAACTTGTAAAGTTATTAGGTTTTTCTTCTTTTAGTCCAAAGGGGCTTCGTCCCTGAAGGACTATTGTTTTCGTTTTGCGATTTTGCTTCGGAAACATTAAATGTCGGTATACTTTTCAAACTATTGCCATCCAATATTCCAGCCCTGTATTATATTTAAAGAAATTAAATAATGTAGAATATGCATAAATGTATGTATGTTTCTCGCATTGTGATGAAACGACGGTACCTAGAGCCATCGAATTTTGAATGACTTACTGTTGCGACTATGGGCATGTGGAAGCCCAAATTTGGAATTTGGAATTTGTTTTATTATTGTATAGGGTTTATATTTATTTTAACTAACATTTATTTTAAGATTTCTTTCCTGTTTAGCCTTCATTTTCCCCTACAAATACCCGTGCCAGAGTATGTAAATTGTAGTAGCACACGCAGTTTATTAAAATTTAGCGGAAGCTAGTTGAATTAAAGAGTAGACGAAACCAGAGTTTGAGAGTCTTGAAGTTAAGCTAGTGAGATTCCTCGGTTGATTTTAGATCATCGCGTGTCGGCCTGCGTGCTTAGCTTACCAAAAGTGCTAATTTTCAACTGTTTAATCAGTAATCTTGCTGAATCTCATCGGTAATTAAAAAAGCGGTTAGTTTAGGATATCAGAGCCTCGTCGGTAGTGTTTGATATTTGTTCATCCAGTCATTACTTTCAGTTTTACGTTTTATTTCAGTTAACCGCCGGGTTGGCGCAGTTTGTGAGCGTCAAGTAGACGCATCTGTCATTTTAAAGACAAAATAAAAAGGGTTCTAACCACTTTTTACGTTTCTGTGTAAATTCACACATAGTAGCAATCACTACCCCAGTTTCTGACAAGTTGCGCCAGCGAGATCTTACAATCGATTTCGTATTTTGTAAAACTTTAACGAATTTTTGATTAACAAACTCAAGGATTTCAAAGAGAGCAACGGCAACGTTGTACAGAAAAAAGATTTATGTCTCTAGCGCGTGAAACTGTGTACAGGAAATTCTAAAGTTATGCTCAGTTTAAAATTATTTCGCGATATTGTTCTTTAACTTAATTTTTATGGATTAAGTGCGAAGAACATGATATTTAATAAATAAAGGTAACACACAAAATGTTAAAGAAACGCCTCTTTGCGCGTAATTTAAAATCTGAAACATTTCATTTTTTTTAATGCTTGAGACATGAAAAATCAGCAATGTTCTCGCCGGGACTCCAAAGCTGGACCTCTCGAATACGTGTCGAGTATGCTTCCAATTACACCTCGAAAGCATGCGGAAAGAAGAGAGAAAATACCTTATATATACGTACTTCCCCTTTCAGAGGGCGACTGGGAATTAGGGGACTCAATCACCAAATCCTGGTGATGGCGAATTATCGTCCACTACCTTTTAGTTCGTGTGCGACTGTAGAGTCATTAGGTTTTTTTCGACGCTGGTGACATGAAAAATGTGCAGTACCGTGACCGGAACTAGAAACCTGAACCTCTCGAATAGGCGTTGAATATGCTTCCACTTACATTACGAAGGCATGTCGAGAGGAGGGAGCAAATACCTTATAAACTGACCATAGATAACAAATTTGTAATGCTAAAGTTTAAGAAATAAAACCCCCCTTGTTTTCATTAGATAATAAACTGCCAACTACTATTTTGTATTAAGTAATTTGCTCTTCAGTGTTGCAAACAAGCTAATTTTCTCATACTCACACATAAACACACTTCAGCCTTCAGGTGTAATCCACATTTTGACAGCGACCTCACACATTGGGAACAAAAAATACTTATTGATTTGGCCCTTATAAAAAAAGAAGAGCTATATACTTAACCAACAAAATGCCTCTGAAAAGAGTTAATTACTGCTCTCAGAAGCTGAGGAACAATGATCGCAGGGGTAAGAAAGAGGTCAGTTTTGGTCCAGTGGATAGGGAGGGGGTTGCCCTCAATCAAACTGAGCACAAAGAGCCATTAAATCGTCCTCGGGAGGAGGATTAGGTATCCGGCGCCGCACTTGACACGGCATCGCACGTGATGACGAAGGATTTGCGGCGAAGTTATTCATTCCCGGTGACAGCTGAGTTCGTTGATGGAACAGATGACCAATTATTTGACAACAGCTATGCAGAAAAGTGGTACATCACATCTATAAATCCAGTTCATTAATATCAAAACTTAATGGCGTATAAATATGTAAAAGACTCTATCCAGATAATCTTGTTCATAAATCTTAAACTTTTGTAGTACATTGAGCATGAAGCTACTTCGGATTGTCAAATTCAGTGAATTGGTATTTAAGATATCTTATCGTTTTCCGGGGATGAAATATCGAGGGCAGTAACCTTATCGTGCTGCGAATTTCCGCAATTATTTTCAAAAATTAAACTTTGGGCCTCTTTTCCTCTTTGAAAAAAAAATCCGAAAGCTTTCAGATTTACATTAAAGGGGCGTTTTTTTTAACGTTTTGTGTGTTACCTTTATTTATTAAATGTCATGGTCTTCGAAAATTCAGTTCAGCAGCAATATCGCAAAATAATTTTATAATGAGCATATCTTTAGAATTTCCGATACACATTCTCACGCGTTGGAGATTTTTTTTACAGTGTTGCCATTGCTCGCTTTGAAATCGTTGAGTTTCTTAATCAAAAATTCTTTATAATGTCTGACAAAATATGAAATAGATAATAAAACAAATTTCAAATTAAAGTTTCCCATATTCGGTGGAGCATTATTTTATTCAAAAATGGATGGCTCTAGGTACCGTTGTTTTATCACAATGCGAGAAACACACATACATGTATGCAGATTCTTCATTATTTAATTTCTTTAAATATAATGCGGGGCTGTAATATCTGGTGGCAACAGCTTGAAAAGTGAATCGACGCAAAATGCCAAAAGGAAATTAGTAGCTCTTCTGGGCTAAAAAGGGGAATAAATCTGTGTAATACTAATAGAAAATGTTACAATAGTACGTTAATTAACATTTAGACCCCCTATGTAGCCCACGAGCGGTTATGATCGCTGAACATCCTGGCGAATGGGATAGCTCATGAGTACGAGGCAGTTTCCCTCAAAAAATCCTCTATGATAGCATCCTTTTCCTTGGACAGACAGACCTTGAATACCTTGCCATAATCCAAATCACAATGCAAGCCGGCTCCAGATTTACTGTTACGAAGCTGAAATTTTCTTTTTTAACTTTTACCTTTTAAAGTTTGCTTAACTTAACTGGCTGGTGCCGGACAAACTAAAGTAAAATAAATCAATACTAAAATTCTTCTAGTTAGAAGTGGAGGAAGGAACTGGTTGATTGAACTAACACCAAAATAATACCTAAATTAACTATTTCTTAATAGTATTGAAAACAATTTGTCACACAAGTCGACAAAAGCTGACACTCTACATCTTGAGCTATATCAGCAATTCGACGGGCAACAGTATCATTTGAAAGAGGTATAGACTGCAATTGGTTTGCCAAATTGTCTCCAAACATAATTTCTACAATCTCAATTGCAGCTGGCAAAATAAGCTCTTCACCAATGGTGTGAGGCTTTTTACATCTGGCTATTTTATATGAAACTTTGTAAGAGGCAATTAAAGCTCTTTCATTCACGGACAAAGTTTTTTTAAACAATGATTTTTGCTTTTCATATGATTTTAATTCGAAGAATTCTCTGGGTTTGTTTAAGTACTCACTATGAAGCGTTTCCAAATGTCTTTTAAGTTTATTAGGTTTCATGCTGTCTGCCGCCAACATTTTTGAGCAAATGATACACAGGGCCTTTCTTCTTCTTTTACTTCAGTACTAGTGAACCCAAAATTTAAGTATTCTTGAGAATATTTTCTTGCTTTTATTTTCGGAACCACGCTCCGTCTGTGTACTTGTTGATGTTTGTCTATCGTCTAATGCTCGCTTACGCCCGCTTAAAAATTTATCCATGATTCTGAATAAGTTTACTGCCGTGAATATTTAATACGGTGAATTGCAATTACACGAAAATATATATAACATACACATTCAGAATAGATTCAATAGCGATAGAAGGATCGACTCGAATGAGATTGTCTGGAATTGAAATTGGTGTCACAGAACTTTCTCCTTCTCCCTATGAGAAAACATTTGTTCACATCTGCGCACGCTCCTAACTTAACTTTTTTATCAAAACTTCTCGCGAAACCGTGAGAATGCCCGCCATGGCGGGACGTAAGAGCAATAAAAAGGCATAAGATTCTTGTTTTTTCAATGCTGAGGATTGCGAAATTTCAATAAATATCCGTATTCTTGGTAATTTGTAAAGTTTAAAATTAAGGTTGTAGTGTAGGTTTAGCGCCAAAATACTCAAAATACATTATTATTGTATACATTTTATTGTATGCGGTGGGAAGAAAATTATGATTGAAAATTGGGCCGTGAATACTAAAAGGTTGAGAAATACTGTTCTACAGTACATCACGACAGCATGCAGTGCGCAGGCGAAAATTTCTTATATTCTTCCTCACTAAAAGGACGACTGAAGAGCGAATAAAGAGACTTATGCCGCCCTGTACAGGTGATGATGACAAACAATAGTTGACCAGATTTTAGCCGAACGCCACTGTCTAGCTATTACGGTTTTTTAAAGCTATGGAACGAAATCTGAACTGCGGATCTTCTTATTGCTAACCAGATGTATATTGCAGGGTTCGTAATAGATTAAATGACACAGCTCCGAAGGTAGGCTGATAAAATTTATTTTATCAAAAGAAACACTTTTAGAGTTCTGGAACTTTCCACAAAAATAGTCCTACAACTCTTCTCAGCATCAAAGATTACAATAAGTAGTTATACTTCAAAACTAATAAGAATGCTAAACACAACGCAATGCAAAGCGCATCTAAAGAGCGAAGCTAACCCGGAGTACTCCGAACTCAAGCTGAATTAACAACTTGCAACTGAGAGCAGATGCACTCGTCGATCTTATATAGTTTTCATCTGGCCATCGAGATATTGCTAGTACTTTCTACTTCTCTAAATTACTGAAAGGCATATGAGGACCGAATTACGGTTACAGCAGCATACAGCATCAATTACAATTATTCAGTTACAATATTCATTACAGCTATACAGAGATCGGATCAAAATGTCGCCGTGACGCTTGGCGATTTCTCGCCAAAACCGTTTCCAGTCGACGATATATCGCCAATTTAGTGAGATAACCATTTACTCAATGTTAAATAGACTTGCCCCCCCCCCAGTCTTATTTTTCCGGCAAGCTTCGCTTCTCTAGATAATTATAAAGAAAAATAAAACATATTACATTATCAAAAAAATACAACAGTTTCACATATAACTGCACAAAAATCATCTATCTATGTACAAAATTCGTTACAAAAAGAACATACTGTAAATAACTGTTGAATGGCATCAATAAACAATATTACAAATGAAAAAATTAAGTTATAGCAGCATTAAAGATCAAACAATATTTGTGACAAAATTTAACAATGTTCTTGAGATCAAATGTGCTGGAAAATGTTAACTACGCCATTTTGTTTTCTGACGTTTTTGAAGAATGATGATAGATCATAGATTACGTATAATTAAATTACATACCGTTATGAAAACCACTTCCAAGCATTATGATGTCATCTGTAATTCATTATTACTATCTCATGCATTTTTTTCTTTATATATATATATATATATACAGACAGAAATTTGTTTTACCCTCATGATATATCACAGCAATTTTTCCATCGTTCAGCATTCAGAATAAACAAACTTTTTAAATGAATAAATAAATAAATACAGAGCTCTGTATTTATTTATTTAATAAATGCATAGCCCTTTCCTGTTTTCCGTAAATCGCGAGTTGACTGTAATTTAAAACATATTTATTTTGTAATATACCAAATTCTTTATTTTTATTAACATTTGTAGCATTACTCTTATTTGTAAAAGAAATTGGTTCTAACATCATTTTTACGTAACTTGTATCGAATCGTTTGAATTTTATGAACTTAAACCGTTGTATATAGCGCTTATCTTCCTTGAAAACAGCACTAATACTAAATTTAAGCATAAAATAAGGTTCGAAAGAGATTTTTTTTTAATCTTTCAATAGAGTACGTTTTTTTGTTAATTCTAGAACATTTCCAATTGAAAATCTCCCAGTTCAAAAACAAAATGGCAAAAATTTTATCTAAAGTAATTTCAAAGAAGCTTAACTGATCGATATCTCATTTAACGTTCTTTCAAACTTTGTTGTTAAGGAGACGATTTTAATTAATTTTATTCTCAACTTGAAATGACATTTATGTTTGCTTTTTGCATTTTACAGCGTGATCTTTTTACATAATAAAATTATCGAATAAATGGGACATAGATTCAATTTCACTAAGAACGTAGAAATTTTGTTCTCACTGTTCGAAAATTTATCTACTATTAAAAAAATAACTTATAAGAAATGTTATTGAGCTCTGAAAGTCTTAAAGAAGCACTGGTGTGATCATGTGTTTGTACCTGCTAACAGTAACAACTGGAAGTATCGTAATCAGTTTGTTATTAGCAGGCTTCTATTGATGTTAATAAAACATTCTGGCTCTAAGAAACTTCACAGATTTTATAGCTTTACTAGCGGGCGAGCTCGCCAGATGAGCAGGCTGCTGCCAAAACAAAATTTATTATTCTACGTAAACCTGAAAAGAAAATATAGTATAAAAACATTTCAGTACGAATGAAATCAGTTCATACTTTCCAAGCAGGAGCCGATTTGTAATTAATTTTTCTGTTGCCAAACCAGGAAACAAAAACATCTGGCATTTCAGGTATGCGTATGACGTCATGGTTTAAATTTAATGTACTATAACAACTTTTTCTCAATGTCAACAAAAGAAATAACGTAGGAAAAACATATCGTGCCAGTTATCCTAACCTGAAGCAAAAACGTTGCCAACAACAGCTATTTATTTAAAATGCTGACATTAACGAAACATTTTCGATACATAATGACGTCATATGCAATCGCGTGCTTTCTTCAACGCAGACTATGACTGTATATTAATAATAATATTGTTGCGTTCTACGGGTTTGTGGATTTGGAGTGATTGGCGAGAACACTTCACGTAGAATCAAAGCACAATTTATTTAGCCATTAATACTCAAGACGCCAAATTTTCCCTTTCAAGGAGGCCTCTAAATTCTTTTATGGTATTTAAAATACGCAAAATTTCTTTACTTTTTTCGAGTCTAGATTATAAAAATACACATTCGAGTCACACTGACACAACCACTTGTTAATATCCAGAATAATCAACGTGAGCGCAGTTGTCAGCTGTTGGAAGATGGATAGCGGAGAACTGTTAAAGCGAACAACCCGATAGAAGTGGTCGTATAGGTTCTCGTTTGGGTTTAAGTTAGTCGACAAAACCATCGGTAGCTTGGCGATATATCGCTAATTTAGCAAGATAGCCAATTACTTTAATGTGAAATACACTTGCCCCTGTAATCTTATTTTTCCGGTAAAGCTTCCCTTTCTTCAAACCTTTTCATGTTATATTATACAAAAGATACCATAATTTCAGACCTATTTTCACGTTATATTATACAAAAGATACTACAATTTCAGATATAATTTCACTAAAATTATTTACATATATACAAAATTCGTAACAATATTATAATGTTACGTATTCATTTTATTTACTTATAGCCCAAAGGACGTTAGCCCAGAAAGGCTATTAATTTCGTTTTGGCATTTTGCGTTGAATCACTATAAACGGCGTATCACTTTTCAAACTGTTACCACCAAATATTGCAGCCCTGTGTTATATTTAAAGAAACTAAACAATGAAGAATCTGCATAAATGTATGTATGTTTCCCGTACTGTAATAAAACGACAGTACCTAATTGAGCCATGAAATTTCGAATAACGTAATCCTCCACCGAATATGGGCATCTGGAAGCCCTAATTTGGAATTTGTTTTATTATCGAATTCATATTTTTAACACTTTTTGATTAACTTGAACGAATTTTTGATTAAAAAAACAAACTCAATAATTTCAAAGTGAGCAATGGCAAAACCGTAAAAAAAAAATTTTTTTTAATCAGCGCGCGAGACTGTGTATCAAAAATTCTAAACATATGTTCATTTTAAAATTATTTCGCGATATTGCTGTTGAATTGAATTTTATGGTTCAAGTGCGAAGAACATGATATTTAATAAATAAAGGTAACACACAAAACGTTAAAAAAAAAGCCCCTTTGGGCGTAATATAAAATCTGAAAACTTTCAGATTTTTTCCCCTTTTTCTTATTTATTTATTTATTTATTGTACTTTATATAATAATTTTAACCTGTATTTAGTTTAGTGAAGTGGTTCTCAGACTTTTGACTAACGTGTATCAACTAAACAATTGAAAAACTTTAGTACCACCACTACATTTTTACAAGGATTATTTTTCAATTTCTCAATAGAAATATTAAAAATATATATTTATTTTGCCATTTGCACAACCTATTGTCTATTTATATTAAATAGTCACACATAAAAAATGTTAGATTAAAAATTGGTTACCATTTTAATTTTCAAAATTTAAGTTATAATACTTTAATTCTAAACTTTAGTGCGAAATTTGGGAGTGTTTAAAGAGCGATCAATTTCTTTATTTCTGGTCTTATTTCGCTTAGTTTTAAGCGTAAATTGGAATCCATATTTAATTTTGTTCTGCATTTATTTTTCAGATATAACATGGAAGAAAATCCTTGTTCAAACAAATAGGCTCTGCAAAAGGGTAATAAGAATTCAATATCGTTATTTGAAATGCCTTTAATTCTTTTTTTTTCGGTTCAGCCAAATGCGTATTATTTTTAAATGAGTTTATTATTTTTTAAATCTTCAAGTATTAAGTGTATTATTTTTAAACAAATGTATTATTTTTTATATCTTCAGCTAGGGTTCGATCACAGGAAATTTCCACAATTTCCCCTCCCCAAAAAATTTCAGGTACACAGTTGAACAAATGCTATTTTCGTTTTCACAATCCTCATGAAAATACATGTCGAAATTATTTATCAGTGAAAAACAATGATTTTTTACTGCCGGATGCTAATTCTTCTTTTATTTTCAAATTATTTTCGTTTAGATACTTTCTAAAAGTAGTAAAGAGCTTAAAATATTATTATCCAATTCTTTGATTATTAGCTCGAGTTTTACTATTTGATTTCTAACGGTAAACGAATTAACACTTTGTCCTTGTAATCCTAAATTTAGTTCATTTAACTTTTCAAAAATATCAGCTAAATATGCTAAACGTGCCAACCGCAATTCACTAAATAAACAATTCTACAATTCAACTTTTCAATCACAGAGAAAAATAAACAATTTGCTATAAAGAATTTTTCTTTTCTTTTCAATATTCTTAATGCTAGTAGATTGATTGTTTTGGATTCATCGCTTGTGAATCATCGCTTTTCCGCTTAGTTAATCCTAGCCATTTCTCCATTTTGAAAATCTAGGTGTGTGTGTTTTATTATGTTTTCACAAAAATTTAAACGCGCAATATAGTACGAGTTCTTCAAAAACAAACAATATTCTCATATTGTGTAGAAAAGTAAAGAACACTAAGCAACAAGAAGACAAAATATCTGCTGTTAGAGACACGAAATGGACTTAGAAAAATGGTTGGAATTAGAAACAGACAATATGAGCCCGGAAATGGTGGCGAGATAAAGTGTGGACATGCTAACAAATCGATGAACTGTAAAAGAATTAATGAGATATAGTTCGACCGTCTCAAACGCAACTCTGGCTGGCATTCTGCCAAAACACATAGAGTCGTCCAAAAGGGGCGTGATTACTCGCTGCGACGCGAAGGTCACGTGAAACTCTTCTCATCTCCGGAAAGAGACATGCTGGAGAAAAAAAAGCCCCCAACTTTTCCACCCTGTTTTTGAGAATAATTTGTTCGGAATGGCGCATGCGTGTTTGCCCTCATGGTCGCGGATGAGGAGGTCGAACTATACTATTATCTTTCTATAGGAACTCATTTTTATTTCCTATTGAATACAACATCCGTTTCTACTATTACTTTTAAAACATCATTTATGTTAATTTTTTATGTCTATGGCTAAAAGAATATTCCGAGGTTGTTGACCTTGAACAAAGCTCAGATCGCCTAAATTTACAAGTGTTGAAAAACATCAGCAGG
>KK117731.1:150058-174162 GCA_000611955.2 Stegodyphus mimosarum
AGCAGGATGTTAGGGTATTTAATTTTGGAATTTAATAATTAAAAATACTTTGTTTCTTTGAGTACCACCTATTTAACTCTTGCATACCACCGGCTGATAATCGCTGGTTTAGTCGAATCTGTGGCTATGTATTGTATTTGTAAGCATTAATTTTATGCATAATGTAGGTTTTGAAGTTTCAAAGGGATCAACGTTTAAATTGTACGCATAGTTCAGTTAGAAATCGAAATATAGGAATAACTTTTCTTGAGGACCTTCACAGCGTCTCTCATCGACAGTGGCGTTTTTTGTTTTGTGTATGTGTGTGTGTGTGTATGTGTGGTGTGTGTGTGCGTTTCGTGGTTTTTTAGAGATTTTCTGAAAAACTTTCGGAAGACACAGTTTTGAAACCTATAAAGTTTGCATAATCTAATATCAAACTCTTAACAGACGTTAACTGAATTATTGCTGTGTCTGAAATAAATTACCGAGCCTTGAAAAGGTTTTTTTTTTAAATTAACAAATCGGAACTTGAACATAAAACGCCCTCATAGTGCTTGACAAGATCAGCCACCACTTGTGACGAAGTAACTTTAAAGTAGCAGTAACATCAGATTTTAAACTAAGCTAGTAGTCGAAGATTACACAATTAACTTTACTTCTAAGTTGGCTCAGAACTTCTCACCGTTGTAAGAATTTTATCCGAGGGGACAAAACCCAGTAACCTGGCCTCGAGAAGCAGGAACACGCTCTGTCTGACAGTCCAAAACACTCAGCTTAAATACTCTCAGAACTGATTTGCATTCTGGTGAAGAAACGGAAAATAAAGGCTGAAATTAGAAATAACTGATTAATACAAAATAATAGTAACTCTAACAGCGATTTTCCTTGAAGTTTCCAGATGGCCAAGCCACCGTATATATAATACATATATACCATATAACGCAGCGAAAAGAATATAGCAAAGTTAAATTAAATTTAAATAATTCTCTTGCGCCATTGCTGCAAGGAATGAGATTTGAATTTAACAAAATTTCTATTCGTAAAAAGCAAATTAAAGTAAAAAATTAATTATAGAAATAAGTTTAAAAGAAATTATAAATAATTTATATTGCTGCCAACTAATCTACAATATCATTTAAATTCTGAGAACGTAAGTAAATCAAGTGCAAGTATCAAAATCCATTAACAAAGATAAAATGGAATAATTTTTTTCAGAATCCTAAAAATAATAAATATGCATAAGGGAATAATTGTTGAGCTGGGGGCAGAAGACAGACTTATCAAGGGGAAGTTGCCCTCAAACCTAACTCTTCAATTATTCAATTCGTGTTTCCTCATTTATGTAGGCAAGTGTAAAATTCAAAACCAAAAGTAAAACTAAATGATGTGACCTACCAAAAGCAATTCAAACGAGTGGAACTTTTAGAAAAGAACAAATCAAAGCCAATACAAAACAATATCCTTTATAAAACCGATTTAATTTAGAAACTCTTGCCCACAAAAAACCTATGGTCCTAATGCAACTCCCACAACTTTTTCCTGATATGCTTAACATCCTTTGAATTGATAGATGGAAAACTTACCTGAATTGTACATTATTTAATAACTACATTAAATTCAATAATAAGATCTTTCAGCAGATTAGAGGAACTATTGCTTTTTCATAATTTTTACACTTTTTTACATTACTACACAGTTAGATTTGAAAAAATGTTTTAGCTACAGAACACACTTTTAGAAAATTTTTTTAAATGGCTCTTACATACAGCAGATTATCACTCAACTTTACCTTTTACTAGGCTCTCTTTTATAAATAGAAGAAACACTACTTTACATCACTTAATTTGACATGCTGCTCCTTGTCCACACTCCAATAGAAATAATGGTAAATTATTTAATTTAATTTAAAACTTACTTTTTACTTGCCTTTATTATGTTATTTTAGTATTATTTAATTTAGTTTCTAGTTTATTTTTTGTATGTTAATAGTATCTCTATCTTTTTTGTTTATATGCATATTCGTGTCGGGGAAGTTTTTTGTGAGCGAGAGTTTCTAAATTAAATTGGTTTTCTAAAAAATTGGTTTTATAAAGGGTATTGTTTTGTATTGGCTTTGATTTGTTCTTTTCTAAAAGTTCCACTCGTATGAATTGCTTTTGGTAGGTCACATCATTTGGTTTTACTTTTGGTTTTGAATTTTACACTTGCCTACATAAATGCGGAAACACGAATTGAACAATTGAAGAGTTAGGTTTGAAGGCAACTTCCCCTTGATAAGTCTGTCTTCTGCCCCAGCTCAACAATTATTCCCTTATGCATATTTATTATTTTTAGGATTTTGAAAAAATGTATTCCATTTTATCTTTGTTAATGGATTTTGATACTTGCACTTGATTTACTTATGTTCTCAGAATTTAAATGTTATTGTCGATTAGTTCGCAGTAATATAAATTATTTATAATTTCTTTTAAACCTATTTCTATAATTAATTTTTTACTTTAATTTGCTTTTTACGAATAGAAATTTTGTTATATATATATATATATATACATATAATATTAGAAGATCCATGTTTTCTTCACCGCATTCAGGTTATATTTTTTTTCTAATGGCAAGAGAGGTTCTCAAGAAAAATCTTATAGTTATTCTAAGGGTTTCGTAATTTGAGCAAGTTTAATGACCACTGATATTTACCAACAAATGTATGTGTATATAAAATGAGATATACATCTGCGTTTCAACCATAGGCATTAGTTTAGTTCAGAAAATTAATTGTCAGTTCAAAATTATGCAGTTATTGCTGCAAAGTGATAATTTCCAAAAGTGAAAGAGAATTTACCTATCTCTGATGTTCTTGAGCCTTTTTTTATAACCGTTTACTTTGCTATTTACTGTTCATTATTGCAACTGCTATTTGTTGTTCATTATTGCAACTGCTATTTGTTGTTATTTATTGCAACTGCTATTCACTGTTAATTATTGCAACTGCTATTCACTTATTGGAACTGCTATTCATTGTTAATTATTGCAACTGCTATTTGCTGTTCTTTTATTGCAACAATAAACTGTTCAGTTTCTTCCTGCTCATACAGCATAGTATTTGAATAGATATTTACGAATCCGTAGTTTGCAACAATATAAGTATGTGCATAAGTTTAGCTGCTTCATATGTAACAATTAGCAACTTTCCAGTGCATAAAAATGAGAAACAAGGAAAAGAATTATTGCCGCACTTCATCCGAAGGAGAAAAATTCAGCGGCAGAATGAAAACACCTTTGTCTATTTTTCACTGTGAATCAGCTTATTATTTGAGCAACATGCAATGAAAATTAGTTCATTAAAATGTTTTTCAAGAAAGAAGCTATTCACATCTTTCTATGATGTAAAGTTTACAAAAAAAGTACTGAAGAAAAACACGTTGAAACGAAAGGCCTCGATGACCTCAATTTTATCTCTTACAAACACATCCTTCACCCAAGGTCAAGTTCTTTATCATGGACTCATTTCGCACTATCCGCGTTTCTTAATTCTGTGCCCTTGCTTCCGATGAGATCTCAAATTCGGAGCAATTGAACAGGCTGCTAGGAACTTTTTCATTTCGTTCGTGTGGTGAGAAGCATCCAGGAAGCTTTGATCTTGAAAGCATGTTTACGCTTCTCTCCACTAATTCATTATGCAGCTCATTAAATGGAGAGTAAGAATATAAATAATTTATATTAATGGTCCTCAAACAAATCACGGAACATTTAGAACTATAAAATTTTCTGGAGGAACCTTTCTTAACACTAAGAAAAATGTATCTTGAATGCGGTTAAGAAAACGTACATCTCCTAATATTTGTCCGTGTATATAAGTGGTCTTAAAATTTTCTCAAATCACGAAACACTTAGAACAACTATAAGGTTTTTCTGGGGAATCCCTCTTACCATTAGAAAAATATGTCTTGAATATGGTGAAGAAAACGTAGATCATCTGAGATTTGTCGATGTATATCAGTGGTCTTCAAGCCTTCTCAAATCACTGAACCTTTAGGACAACTATAAGTTTATTTTGGGTGAACCCCTTTTACCTTCAGAAAAATATATCCTGAATGCAATGAAGAAAACTTGCATCTTCTAAGATTTGGCTGTATATATTAGTGGTCTTCAAACTTTGTCAAATTGTGGAACCCATAGAACTATAAGATTATTTTCGGAGAATCCCTCCTATCCTTATAAAAATATATCTCGAATGCGATGAAGAAAACATGGATTTTCTAAGATTTGTCGGTATATATCAGTGGTCTTCTAATTTTCTCAAATCACGGAACTGTTAGAAGAGCTATAAGGTTCAATACTTAAAACCCTCAGAACAACTATAAGGTTAGAACAACAATAAGGTAACCTTTAGAATAACTAAAACGTTTTTCTGGGGAACCCCACTTACCATTTGAAAAATATATCTTGAATGTAGTGAAAAAAGAGATTTGTCGGTATACGTCAGAGGTCTTCAAACTTTCTCAAATCGCGGAACTATTCGCAATATAAGATTTTTCATGGAAATCTCGCTTACACTAAGAAAAACGTATCTCGAATGTTGTGAAGAAAACATGAATCTCCTAGTATTTATCGATATACAACAGTGGTCTTCTAATTTTCTCAAATCACGGAACTCTTAGAAGAACTATAAGGTTTAATACTTAGAACCCTTAGAACAACTATAAGGTAACCCTTAGAACAACTATTAGGTTTTTCCGGGGAACCTCTCTTACCATTTGAAAAATGCAGGGTGTTTATAAAGTCCCAGACCCATTTTGATGTTTAATAACTCATAAAATAATAAAGATAGATTAAAGTTAATAACATAAATGGTTACATAGACTCAAAAAGTTTCATGACCCTTGTCAATGAACTTCCACGTGTGCCCCCTTCGTCGCACGGAGAATATCAAGTCGATATTCAATTTCACGCCAGGTACCGGCAAGCATTTCGGCATCCGCAGAGGCTATTGCGGTTGTCGTTCTGGTTTTAGGTCATCCATGTTCGACACTCTTCTCCCGTAAACGTTGTCCTTTACAAATCCCCAAAGGAAGAAGTCCATCGGCGTTATATCAGGTGATCTGGGTGGCCAAGGAGTTGGACCTCCTCGCCCAATACATCTTCCTGTAAAATGGTCATTCAAAGAACTACGAACGATGGTACCCCGATGAGGTGGTGCACCATCTTGTTGCAAAAAGACATGTGGCTGAAGCTCTTCTAGTTGTGGAAATACGAAGTTTTCTAACATGTCTAAGTATACGACTGATGAGACCGTCTTTTTTGTAAAAAAGAAAGGCCCAATGACTCGGTCGTGCATTAGTCCACACCCCACATTAACCTTTGGGGAATCCCTTTGTGCCTCACGGTATTCATGGGGGTTTTCAGATCCCCATATGCGCACATTAATACGATTAGCAGTGCCAGAAAGATGAAAAGATACTTCGTCGGAGAACAAAAAAAAAGAGAGAGTGAGAAAGAGAACCGCAATTAATAAGCAGACAATATGTAGAAAGGTACAGATATTTAGACTGAAAAACGAAATTATCCTAAATTAACCGCACGCGCAGACGATATTTACAAAAGTAAAGATATTCAAACCTGAAAAGGAAAATATATAAGTTATTCCATCAATAAATGCCATAAGTTTGTTTATATCTTCATTATTTTATGAGTTATTAAACATCAAAATGGGTCCGGGACTTTATAAACACCCTGTATATTAGTATTGTTCTAACCTACCGACTTTGTATTGTGACACAAAGTCGGACATTTTCTAAAGTAAAATATCAGTTTTTTCCATATTTCAATTCTGCGATTCAAATTATGCAAAATACGAAGTTTTGTAAAAATCGCACGAGTAGTTTTTAAAACATCAGCTCTCAAAATTTTAGCTTCTTCAATGTTAATTTAATTTAGTATATATTTGTTAATATCTCTTTTTTTATTAAACTTATTTGATTCTTCCTTTCCCATTTAGAAATTTAGGCTCATTGCAAATAAAATTCGCCCATTTTTTCTGATTTATTTTTTAAATTTGTATTTCTGAATTATTTTTATAAATTTTTCTAGAAACATATTGAACTATCGCCTGTGAAATATTTACCATCATCTTAAACTAGATGTATTTCTAAGCATACCTGCAAAAGATTAGAGCTTTAAGGAAGCTGTCGCCATGGAGAAGTTTTATTCTAGTTTTCTTTCGAATCTATTGTCTTTGCACATAAAACAACATTTCCTGCTCTCAGAGTACGTTTTCTTCACAGTGTTGGATATGTTCTAACAAGTATATCCATAGCCTGTAATTTAGTAATCTGTTTGGATTATTTCATGACAAGGCAAATTAAAGTTATCTGCCTACTGCGAGTGAGAAGTTCATGGAAGAATTATTGACAAAAACTGACCCTACTTATATTACACGAGAAGAAAATCACGCGAACTCTCAGCAGCCTTGAAAATGGTTGTTTCGAATTACCCGGTGTTCCGCAGCTTTTATCACGAGGTTGTGGAGTAAGCTTCTGGCTGATGAATAATTGACTGAAGAACAGTTTTTCATAAACACGATAGCGTTTTTAGTCCAAAGGAGATCTGTCCCTGAGGGACTATTGTTTTCGTTTTGCGATTTTGTGTCGAATCACTCTGAATGTCCGTTTCATTTTTCAAATTGTTGCCACCAAATATTATCGCCCTGTATTATATTTGAAGAAATTAAATAATGAAGAATCTGCATAAATGTATGTATGTTTCTCGCATTGTGATAAAACAACAGCACCTACAGCCATCCAATTTTGAATGACGTAATCCTACTGCGAATATGGGCATCTGGAAGTCCAAATTTGAAACTTGTTTTATTATCGATTTCATATTTTGTAAAATTTTAACGAATTTTTGATTGACAAACTCGAGGATTTCAAAGCGATCAGTGGCAACGTTGTACAGAAAAAAAAAAAAAAACATTTTTATCTCCAGCGCGTGAGGCTGTGTATCGGAAATTCTCAAGATATACTCAAATTAAAATTATTTTGCGGTATTGCTCTTGAACAGTATTTTATGGTTTAAGTTTGTTAATGGTTTAAGTTTTAAGAGATGGTTTAAGTTCAAAGAACATGATATTTAATAAATAAAGGTCATACAATGTTAAAAAGACGCCCCTTTGGACGTCTTTAAAATCTGAAAACTTTATTTTTTTTTTTTTTTTAAGGTAAGATAAGTGAATAATGTGCAGTGTCCTGCTCCGAAATACAACATTGGATCTCTCGAATATGCATCGAGGATGCTTTCGATTACACCACCAAAGCATTCGGAAAGGAGGGAGAAATACTCTATAAATTAACAGTGGATGTCAGCGGAAACTGCAATTTACTTATGTGTTAACGCTGCTAACCGTTAGGCGGCGTTTCTGTCGTCCTGACACTTAAAGAATTCATTTTGATTTCTGAACAGAAAGAATGTAGTTAAGAATCTGAAGGAGTTAGGCTAATAATTTTAATGACAAATGTCTAATAAATCTTACTTTTGAGAGGTGTATCATTTATGTGAATAAAGAGTATGTGTTTGTGTATTAGGATGATTTGCCTCTGTTTTAAAGATATTTTAAGAATTTTCGTTCAGAAGAAACCTCACAACTGTTGTTAAAACTGTAGTAATTAATTACTTAGACGAAATTAGGGCACGAAATAAGACCGCCATCCATCATCGACTTCAACTAGTTTTCTCAATGCGTAAACAAAGCCGTTTTCAGCCGTACGAAGTCGTTCAGCGAATATGGGCATCTGAAAGCCCAAATTTGAAATTTGGAAATTGTTTTATTATCGATTTCATATTTTGTAAAACTTTATCGAATTTTTGATTGAAAAACTCAAGTATTACAAAGCGAGCAATGGCAACGTTGTACAGGAAAAAAACATTTATCTCCAGCGCTTGGGATTGTGTATCGGTGTGTTCTAAAGATACACTCAATTTAAAATTCTTTTGCGATATCGCTCTTGAACTGAATTTTATGGTTTAAGTACGAAGGATATGATATTTAATAAATAAAGGTAACACACAAAATGCTAAAAAAACGCCTCTTTGAATTTAATTTAAAATTTGAAACCTTTCAGATTTTTTTTATGGCCAGGCGCTTTATTTAATAGCCTCATTAGCCTTGCGCCCCTACAAGGGCCGGAAGTAGTGGCTATTTCATTATGGAAGCACCTAATAGGTGGCCACCGTCGCCTCATATGAAGAGATGGATAGTTACAACCATGCCTTCTCCGGGATTCGAATTCGAGGTCATCGCTACGGCTGTGAGTGTGGCTAACCTCTATGACGACTGGGCCGCAAAATAATAAACATGATAGGTAAATCCTAGTTTTCACTATCTTCCTCTTCAACAACTTTTAGCACACCAGCGTTCCGAAAATAATTTCGAATAATTGATTCTGAATAAGCTGCCGAGGCGTTCCTAGTGCTAGCATGGATGACAACAAGGAATGAAATATTATAATCCACATATTTGCCGTACTTCTCCAAAAAGCTTATCATGAATTGCTTCAATTTCATCACTGATGACTTACATAATGCCTCATATTACTGACTTACATAATGCTTAATATTACTTATGGCTTAAATATTTAATTACATTATAAGATATTTCTACCGCCTTCGTGATGTAGTGGTCAGCACGCTCTGCGCGTATTTGAGAGGTTCGTCGTTCGAATCCCGACGAGAGATTGCTCATTTTTCATCTGTCCTGCTTCGAAGTACTCTTATGTCTCTTCAGTGGCGCCCGAACTAAAAAAGGTGGTGGATGATGATTCTCCACTGCCAAGATTTGGCGTTTGGGTCCCCTAATCCCCCGACACCCTTTAAAACGGGAAGTATATAAGGTATTTCTCTCGCCTTCTTTGCATGCCTTCGTGGTGCAATAGAGAGCACACTCGGCGCGTATTCGAGAGGTTTGAGTGCCGGCAAGGGCATTGCTCATTTTTCATGTCTTTCAGCATGAAAAAAAACCGAATGACTCTACAACAGAAAAACGTAAAACATCAAATACGGTTATAAACAGTTAAAAAAACAATTTTTACAGTTGAAATCGAGTTTCCACGCCAAAAGAAGTAATTCGGTCAGCGGGAGATCAGACTCCTAATTTCATTGTGATTCATAGGTTTCAGGATGGAACTTTCATACAAAGGCAAGAAAACAAACTTAACACATTCAAAACTTTCATAATGCAATTATGAAATCATTCGTAGAATCTTCTGCTTTTCCGTCAAATGATCTTCATCTTTCTCTCGTAGCTTCTTTTCAAACTGATTCATTGTCCTATTCCTTGCAATTAATTCTACAAGAAGCATGGTGGATTTTCACATTTTTAAACACTTTGGTTTTCTTAGATTTTCTGTCTATAAAACGCTATAATCCGATTCAGGTAGGCACGTATAAGAATTATGATTATCATTTTTGATAATTTTCTGCCACAGCATCTTTCGTAACTATATTTTAACACGTTTGCTTGACATCACCCTGTGAAACAGTCCAGCTCCATCAGTATTGAATTTTTTTCCCCAATTGAAAGGGCGAGAGACATTCATCCCAAACTTTTTCTTCAACTTTTCGAAATCAAATTACGTTACTTGCTGATTCTTCGACATTTTTTTCTAATGAAATGTCGTCTTATTTGTCAAGTCCAACCAGCCAGGTATTTAAGCACCTTAAGGCTGTCTTTGCAAAATGCCTAGCTTGGTCCACCAAAATGCCTGTTTTTCCACCCCCCATTGAAGGGGCGAGAGACATTCATCCCAAACTTTTTCTTCAACTTTTCGAAATCAAATTACGTTACTTGCTGATTCTTCGACATTTTTTCCTAATTAAATGTCGTGTTATTTGTTAAATCCAACCAGCCAGATATTTAACCATCAAAAGGCTGTCTTTGCAAAATGCCTAGCTTGGTCCACCAAAATGCCTGTTCTTTTTTCCCCATTGAAGGGGCGAGAGACATTCATCCCAAGCTTTTTTTCAACTTTTCGAAATCAAATTACGTTAATTGCTGATACTTCGACATTTTTTTCCTAATGAACTTTCGTCTTACTTGTTAAATCCAACCAGCCAGGTATTTAACCACCAAAAGGTGGTCTCTGCAAAATGGCTGGCAAATTTATGCTTGGTCCACCAAAATGCCAGGACTCTTTTTTTTTTAAAATATCTGTCCAAATATTGGCAAAGTGCAACTTCTGTGAATGTGAAGGGCGGTCAAACGATTTAGTTATTGAACAAAAAGGGATGAACGATTTTCATCTTGTTGCACAAACGCAAGACAAGCATCACACATATCAAAGTGAAAACCGCTGCCTGTAGAGATGGAAAAAAAGTATAAAATATTTAGAAATAATCAACCTTTAAGAAGGGAAACTTATAACGTCAAAGAATTTTCAGAGTGATTCGAAATTTAAAAGTATTTAGTTGAATTTAAGCATAGTGTTCAAGAAAATTTCTAAAAAATAATAAAGTATTTTTCTCACTGTATTATTCTATTTAAAAATACCTGTATGAATAAAATAACATTAAAATACTTAATATTGAATAAAAAGTATAGTTTAGGAGATTCTGAAAAGTACGTATTAAAGGTAAGTGTAAAAATATCCTTTATATGTGTTTTTCTCAAACAGAAATAAATCTTTGACATTATTAAGTATTTAGAACGCTTCATATGTTTTAATTGTTGTTCAAAATGCATATAATTTATAACTTATTTTCAATGCTCCCTTTGTAAAACGTGTACACAATAAACTTCAGTGTGCATTTCAGATTTCGAGCTCCTAAAGTTTATAAAATTCCAATTAAACGGTTACAAACTGCGAAATTTTGAACAAAATTTAAGCAAGAGAAAAGAAAATATATATATCAAAAATTAACTTCCCGTGGAATTCAGAAATTAATTCTAAATTTTTTTTCCTGATATGTAATTCACCGGTAGTAAAATGAAATTAACCAGAAGTGTAAAAAATTAAAAAGTATAATTTTTTTAATTTAAAAAAATGTTAAACTAGAAAATTAAACTTTACAACTATCCTGAAATTTCTGTTCCATTTATATAAAAATGTATATGCATGCAAAGTTTCATATCTGTATGACAATAACTTAGAGATATCTAAATATATATTTTACCCTTGCAAAGAAACTTTCTGACGCTCCGCTGTATTTTAGCAAAATGAAAAGAATATCTAGTAAATATTGCATTGAAATTGAACATACCACTCACTAATATAAAGAACAATACCTTTTAAGTATTATACATAAAACCTGTCTTTATTCCAAGATTTTCAGCCTATTCTTTGACTGGCCGCGGCGACGGATCACAACAAAATCTAAAGAAGGAAACTCTATGTTCAACAAGACAGACACTTCTCCTGTTTTGTGCAAGTTTCGTTCACTCTAAATACCAATTTATGTTCCTCTTTCTTTGGGTGATATGTCGTCCTAAAATACCAACAATGGTGTTACAACTAGAGAGAAAAAAATCTTTGAAAGATCCTAATTGCTTTTATGGCATCCCATGTATAAAGAACAGATTTAACAATTAACTAACACAGAGATCTACCAAGTGTGACAGTCTTTAGAAATGAAAGAGAATTCATCTAAGGAGGCTGAAGTACTACATGTGGAGGGATAGTCTTTTAGAATAAGAATGCATATAAAACTTGAGCTTTCCCGAACTTACTGAACTTTTCTTAACTGCATTGGTAAGCTCTAAAAGTAGTCTTCGCCACTTTCGCCAATGAATTTCGTTTTTTATCTTCTTTTTACCCAAAAGCAAATGCATAAAGGATGATCAAACATTAAACGGGAATTTATCAGCTAAATTTTCCTTATTGAATATAGCAAGAGTCTCCAAACGTTTTAGCCCGTGAACCATATTGGCTCTTTCACGAACGTTCGAAGGCCAAGATCCAGTTAATTCATCAACACCAAGACGATGCAATTATAACGAACACCATATATATTTTTAAACGAGAGACTGAGATTGTTAATTTGGTCCTAAAGTGGCAGCACTTTCCTGAATGCTGGAAACTAGCCAAGATCATGCCTATTCCAAAGCCACAAAAAGCTGCTAATCTGCCAGAATCCTATAGACCCATAAGTGTTCTGTCTTCTTTGAGTACAATAGTCGAAGCAGTCCTGCTCTTGAGAATAAACCAACATCTGGATCAACACGGAATTATCATCCAATATTAATTTGTATTCAGACTCGACCGTAAATCAGTTATACAGAGTTGTAGAATTCATCAGCGAAGGGCTGCAGAACAATAAAGTCACTGGGGACTTTTTCTGGATATTGCCAAGGCTTTCGATCGTGTATGGCTGGATGCACTCATATACAAACTACACAATCTGGGCTTCCCAGATTACATCACTAACATAATTAAATCCTACCTAACCGGTAGACACTTTGTCGTTCACATCTCAAATACACTTTCCACGCAAAGACCTATCCTTGCTGGAGTCCCACAAGGGTCTCTTTTAGGGCCTACGTTATTTAATGTATACGTAAACGACATCCCAGTTACACGCAACACTACACTCGCAATGTATGCTGACGACACTGCGATCCTCACTCAAAGTGCATTTGTTAGCCCAGCAATACAAGGGTTACAAGATTACAATAACACACTTGAGACTTGGCTGGTAAAATGGAAGATTAAGGTAAACGTCCATAAGACACAGGCAATTATGTTTACCACCAAAAATAAGTTCAACCGAAATTGGCAATTTTATGGAAATAATATTCCATGGGCCAAGCAAGCCCTATATTTAAGGGCGATCCTCAATAAAACTCTCTCATGGAACACACACATTACAGCTATATTAAAAAAGTTTCGAGTTAGTAAAATTACACTTCCCCTTCTTAATTGCTCGAAATAGTGTACTTTCTATAGATAACACGTTACTTATTTATAAGACAGTTTTGCGTCCCATATTTTGTTATACCTGCCTTGTATGGGCATATTCATGCAAATCCTACCGAAAAACGTTATAGCAGGCCCAGAATCTGGCGCTCAGACAGATTTCAAACGCACCATGGTACATGAGAAATCACAAAATACATACAGAGTTAGGGATTGAAGAATTAAAGTACTTTTATTGCCGGCTTGCCCGGAAATTTTATGAAAACTTGAATACCATTGATAACCCTGTAATCAGGGTATATGACTATGATATTAATGACCCATGCAATAGTAAAAGACCTATGGCTGCTATCTTAAGTAATTATATGACCTAATATTGTAATGTCTCTGTCATATTTAGATCTATTAATTTAGTTTTTCTTAATATGGCACCAATTGAACTCCCACTTGCACCATGTACTTAGTGTCATTTCTCTTGTATTATCATGCCTTGTTCCCATCAGGTCCTTCACAGCTCACCAGCCCCTTTTCAGTCTTTCCCAAGTCGCTTTCAGAGTCTTATGCTTTACTTTTGCCACGATCTATAAATTTCTTAATATATGTTTACTCACACCATTTTGGTCTTAATGTCTAATCTATGTGGGGTAGGGTCCATGACCCAGGCACCCTGGTGTTGCAGCAATACACTCGTGGTAGACTGAGATTTTTGTGATTGGATCTATACGCCATGATCTTACGAAAAGCCTTGTTATTTCCTTGTATGAACTAAAAAGGAAGTATTGTAATCGCGAAAAATTTCGCGTACCACATTTCAACGAAAGTATCCATTTTGACCGCTTTCGAATGCAAATTAATGATGTTTGTGCGTAACATATGTACGTAAGGACAGAATAAAAGACTCCTTTTACCCCCAAAAATTAAAAAACTAATTTAAAAATGGATTCTGAAGAGATTTTTTCGTGGAGTCTGTGCGTACGTAGGTATGTGTGTATGTATCTCGCATAACTCAAAAACGAGTAGCCTCAGAACGTTGCAATTTTGTAAACTGCTACAACATGTAGATGTGCACCTCCTAATTTAGTTGCAATCGGCCGCACCAAAAGTATATAAACATATAAATAAATATCCACTCTGTTACTCGGCTCAGTGATCTCAACTTCTCTATCCTTGTAAATTGTGCTTTTTTTTTGCTTTAAACATGATTGAATATATAGTTCTTATCTTCCGGTTAAGGTTTTTATGCATTTAGTTAATCTGCATATACTTGTAGAATTAACAACAATTTAAAAGTTGTTTAAATGTGACTAAGCCTAATTATTATTATTATAGCAGACATATTTGTTTACATTTGAAACTTAGGATAAAAGTGGATTTGTTCCCAATCTAGAGAAACTAAACTTCGCAACAATAAAAACGCCTTCTTTTATTATTGTGAATTAAATCATGTTTAATCCATTCTGGAATTTATTCGAGGAAATACGTGTTTAAGATTTACTTTAATTTTTAATGTAGATACATTGAGTTTTTATGTATTTTTGCCTTGTGGCGAAGTGAGAACTGAATGATATGAATGAGAAATACTGAATCATCTGAGAATTTTTCTTTTTTTGTTGTTTGTTTGTTTAATTTTTTTATTCATCGTTTTAGATTTATTATAGTATTCCAATAGAACACGTGGCAAAGATTTCATGATTCTTCAGAAAATATAATTTTTGTGCATTCTGAGCTATAAAATGAATGAAATGTAACACTGCTAAGTGAACCTAGCGCCAGAGCGTCTCTATGGAAAAATATAGTGAATTTTAAAGAGTGCATATATTCTATTGTGGTTTATGCCCTATTGACGAAATAGATTTAATTCAATCCAATAAGCTTAAATGACATGCAAGAAAAATACGTATAGCAAGAAAGTCGTGTGGTGTACACATCAGAATTTTTTTAGACTTTCCTGTAGTTTCACCTAATAAAAATTTCTTAAAGCTGTTTTTAAGCATTTGCAAAAACATATTTTTGTCCCAGAATATTACAGATTTCTTAGGTTTAGTATGTACTTTTACTTTTTAATGATATATCCCCGCTGTCACAATTTATCGGCGCATTTTATTTACATTTTTAAAAGATGCAAACTTTCGCTCATAAGTATTGCATATTTTGGGTAAGTTTTCTGTGAAAAACAAATCTCCAAACTTAAGATAAATTACAACATATATAGAACAAAAATTAAGTTTTAAATAAAATAACTACTGAAAATTTCTGTGAACCGACCTAGATTATTACTATGTAAGTAGGAAAGATAACACATAAGACTTTTATTCTTGTAAAAAGAACAATCAAAATTTTTTACTCCCTTGTGCGAAGTAAACGCGAAAAACTTAACATATCGTATTTCAACTACAATATCCATTTTGACCTCTCTCGAATCCATTTGAACAATTTTTTGTGTGACATGTGGACGTACGTACAGAATAAAGAACACTTTTTTCAAAAACTGATTGTAAAATGGATTCAGGAGAGAGTTTTTTTCGTGAAATTTATACGTACATACATACATAGGTATGTACGTGTCTCGCATAATTCAAAAAAACATTGAAATTTCGTATATGGGAATTCTGTGACATGTAGTTGTGCACCTCCCTTTTTGATTGCAATTAGCTGATTCAAAAATCTCTCTCTCTCTCTCTATATATATATATATATAAAATGGTATATATATATATATAGAATGGTATATATATTATACCATTTACCCGGCTCGGTGAACTCTTTTTTTTTATTCTTATATGCTTGTAAATTTTGTACTTTTTGCTTTAAATGTGACTGCATTATGTTGATCTTATATTCTGGTTAAGGTTTTTATGACTTTAGTTAATCTGCATGCAATAGTTGTAGAATTATCAACAATTTAAACGTTGTCTAAGTGCTACTAAGCCTAACGAATCCATTTGTTTACATTTTAAACCTTTGCTTTGTTTGCAGATGATTTGAGGTTTTATGTATTTTTGCCATGTCGCGATGTGAGAACTGAATTGATTGAATGAGAAATATACGAGGTCGTGCGTGTCCTTAAGAGGTTTATATACACTCACGTTTGTGAAAATTGCAACACCAAGAAGGAATCGTCATAATTGAATGCAATTTAATACACAGTTGAGTGGTAGTGGTACAAATAAATGATTAAATGTTCAAAGCAAACAAACAAGAACAAGAGATCAGAATCAGTATTTTGTGTGGCCACCACGCGCCGCAATAAGTGCTGCTACACGACGTGGCATGGAGTCAAACAAAGTTTGAATGTCTGACTGAGGAAGAGCATTCCATATCGTTTGTACGCGTACCCAAAGTTCGTCTGCAGACGCAACAGGACGAGGATCACGAGCAAGACGCCGACCAATGACATCCCACACATGTTCAATTGGCGACATATCCGGGGAACACGCAGGCCAAGGAAGAAGCTGTACCTGCTGCGCTGCAAAGAAGGATTTAACAATCCGAGCAGTATGAGGGCGGGCATTGTCCTGTTGAAATACAGCGCCTGGCAAGCTTTGAAGGAAGGGAACAGCTTCGGGCTGTAGAACTTCACGGATATACCGGTTGCTGTTCAGATTGCCCACAATTCGTAGCAATTGAGATCGTCTATGATATGCTATGGCGCCCCAGACCATAACTCCGGGTGTTCGTCCACTGTGGCGTTCGATAATGCACTCCGGAAGGTGGCGTTCACCGGCATAGCGTCTGACACGAATGCGGCCATCATGGTACCACAAATTAAAGCGGGATTCGTCAGAAAACACGACATGCTGCCAATCAGCACGCCAGTCTCTATGCTGATTGGCCCATTGTAGCCGCAGGCGGCGATGGTCGTGCGTTAGGGGGATCCTGTATAAAGGAGTCCGTGCGCGCAGTCCACACTGCAGCAGACGTCTACGAATTGATGAAGCACACAATGAAACACCTGTAGCTATTGACCACAGTGCTGCCAATTGTCTAGAGGAAGCTGTACGGTCCGTCCGCGCCATGCGGACCAGGTGTCTATCATCGCGAGCTGACGTCACATTTCGGGGTCCACTCCCGGATTTCCGAGTTGTCCGACACTCGTCCGTCCACTGCTTCCAAACGCGCATCACTGTGCTGCTGTTACGCTGCACACGAGAGGCTACTGCACGATACGACAATCCAGCTTCACGAAGGCCGATGATTCTCCCTCGTTCAAACTCTGTAAGTTGTTCAAATCTCGCTCTCTTTCGTCGACGAGGCATAAGTACAGATTGAGTTAACGTTTACCACTAGCAGATAACCACCGATAACCATACACGCCTCGCTACAGCCGTCTATTTATTCGGATCCATCAGCCGTTCAGAGGGCGCTGCTCAGCATACGCATGCGCTACGGATTTGCAATTCTAATCATTTGCATATCATGCGCTACTTTGCATTTCCTGAAAATTTCAGCTCACTCGCGTAAGTCCTTCATGGTGTTGCAATTTTCACAAACGTGAGTGTATATATATAGAGAGAGAGAGAGTGACAGTATTTTCACTGATTGTGAATTTAAAAACGGTAGTATAATGTTTATAATATGTTTCATAAAGAATGGGCATGATAGGCACCGCATTTCTAAATTGGCTCTTATATAAAACAGTTAATGTGTATGTTATTTGTTACTTTAAATTTTATATCATTATTTTAAAGAAACCCCTGACGGATCATTAGTGCTTGCGGGCCGGATTCAGCTCTCGGGTCGTAGTTTGGAGACCCCTGAAGTATAATAAAACGACTTTCATACTGTTTTTCTATGTCGCCCGTTTTTGCCCCCCCCCAAGCAAGATTAGGTTTTTTTAAAAATTTCAGCAGAATAAAAATAATGTCTTGACAGCATTTTGAACCATTTATGCGCAACGTTAATAGCCTGCTGATTAGATCTGAATTCCTCCCCTCTTAAAAAGTCTTTAAATGCACCGAAAGAACAAAATTCCGGTGGCGCTAAATTTAGACTTAATCTAATTTTTAAATCTCGAATAAATCTGAGGCTGGATGACATCTTCGGTAGTCAAAGATCTGACGTCTATTCGTAGTGGAACACTTGTCGTTCGTCGTGAACCTCCTACTCCTAGATGTCTATTATAACTATCAGAGGTGATGGAAAGAGAAACTAATTCAAACACAGATGTGTGTGTCCACTGACTCACAATTATAACGAAACTTTTACAAGAACGTAGCATTAAAAATTCGGTTTATATCTAAAGATCCCTCGGAGTCGCCAGGACGATATAGTGGTTAGTAGAGCATACTGCGGTAACCAAGGGCCTGGGTTCGAATCCTGGAAAAGGCATGAATGTTTGCAAATGTATAGTGTATTTGCGGCATGGGAGCACTCTACATATGTCAAGCCGAAAGTCCCCTTGAGAGGTTGGTGCTAGAGGATGATGGGGTAGGAGACTTTCGGACCCATCCCGCCCGGGGTGCTCTTCATCAAAATTGGGGGCGGAATTGAGCGAAGCGGTTTTGTCACCTGTATGGTGCTTTTACCAACGACAGACGCAGTCTTGCTCCCAGGACGATTTTCGTGGGCTTGTTCTGATGTCACTCTCAAGCGAGTGAAGTTAAGTCACAATAACACATCCCTCGGATAAGCAAGTGACTACAGGATATTTATTTCTATCTGTAAACGATAACACGTGATACCTTTTTACTTCCTTGTACGAAGTAATGCGTAACTGGTTAAAAAGAAAGAAAGAAAAGTTACCACCAAAGGTGATATTAAGCCCGAAACTCACTTTTTGAAGGAATCCTTTTTGTGACTGATTCACTTTTCAGATTATTGTCACCAAATGTTATTGTCATGCATTAATTAAGGAAAAAAATTAAATAATGAATAATCTATATGTATGCATATATATATACATTCATCGCATTGTAGTAAAACGACAACACTCAGAGTCACCAAATTTTAAACACTTGTCCTCTACCGAACGAACTTCGCAGCCCGAATTCTAAACTTATTTGCCTAAAGGGCGTTATTTAAAAAGCGTTGCCATTAATTTCGTTTTGGCATTTTGCGTTGAAAACTTTAACATCGGTTCCATTCACTTTTCAAATAGCTACCACCAAATATTAGGGCCTTGTGTTATATTTAAAGAAATCAAATAATGAAAAATCTGCATAAATGTACATATGTTTCTCGCACTGTGATAAAAAAGACAACGGTACCTATAGCCATCGAATTTTGAATAACGTACGTCTCCACCCTAATATGGGCATCTGGAAACCCAAATTTGGAATGTGGAATTTCTTATATTATCTATTTCATATTCTGTAAAACTGCAACAAATTTTTGATTGACAAACTTGACGACTTCGAAGCGAGGAATGGCAACACTACGGGAGGGGGGAAAAACAACATTTTTATCTCCAACGCGTGAGATTGTATATCGGAAATTCTAAAGATATGCTCATTTTAAAATTATTTTGCGATATTGCTGTTAAATTGAATTTTATAGTTAAGTGCAAAGAACATGATATTTAATAAATAAAGGTAACATACAAAACGTTAGAAAAATGCCTATTTGGGGGTGTGATGTAAAATCTGAAAGCTTTCAGATTTTATTTTTTTTTTAGCCCAAAAGGCGTTAGCCATAAGGGCTATTATTTTCGTTTTGAGATTTTGCGTTGAAAATTTTAAATGTCCGTTCCCTTTTGAAACTTTTGCCACCAAATATTATAGCCCTGTAAGAGAGTTAAAGAACTTAAACAATGAAGAATCGCCATATATGTATGTATGTTTCTCGCACTGCAATAAAGCAACGGTACCTAGAGCCATCCAATTTTGAATAAAGTACGTTTCCATCCGAATATGGGCATCTGGAATCCCAAATTAGGAGTTTGTTTTACTATCTATTTCATATTTTATAAAACTTTAACAAACTCAAACGATTTAAAAGAGAGCCATAGCAACACTTTACGGGAAAAAAAACATTTTAATCTCCAGCTCGCGGAACAGTGTATCGGAAATTCTACAGACAGACTCGTTTTAAAATTATTTTGCGATATTGCCGTTCAATTGAATTTTATGGTTTAAGTGGGAAGAACATGATATTTAATAAATAAAGGTAACCCACAAAATGTTAAAAAAAACACCCTTTTGGACGTGATTTAAAATCTGAAACCTTTCAGATTTTTTTTTCGCAGTGTACTTCTCGTATAACGCAGAACTTCAATTACCAGAGTCACGGATAATCTTAGATCTATTGTATATTCTGTTGATCATCGGATTTTGCAACTACCATGACAACAGTTAATTACAGCCCACCGATAATGGGAAGATATAGAATTGCTATGGCTGAACCACGGAGATAAGACGCTATTACAATTAAGATTGTTGTGACAGAGGTATTAAGTCCACTAAATCAATGAGAATTATTGCCATCGATGTTAAGGATTGCAGATGGGCAGCAAACATAAATGTACCCTTCTAGGATGGAACATCTTGCTTATTTCAAGGGTGCGTTTTCTAGGATTAAAAACCATAAAAAACTGATCAACAAAAAATATATTTGCTTTCTGTTGCTATCGAAAATTTATTTTTTTATACAAAGAAAGTGTGGGTTAACAATAAAAAAAACCCCTGATGTGGACACCACGTGACCTCCTTGTATGACCTATTAAATTACACACATTTTCTGCTGCACTTCATATAAACTTATTTCCTCGAATTTCGTTAGAGATGTATTTCTCGTTCAATCAATTCAGTTAGCTCTTCGTGGCAAGGCCAAAACGTATAAAATCTCAAAACATCGTCATTAAAAATTCTAACCTATAGTATAAGGTATTGCTCCCGCCTTCTTAGCATGTCTTCGGGGGGTAACGGACAGCACACTCGGCGCGTATTCGAGAGGTACGAGTTTCGAGTCCCGGCGAGGGCCTTGCCCATTTCTCCCATTTCCTTGTTTCAAAAAATCCTAATGTCTCTACAGTGGCGCCTGAACTACGAAAGGTGGTGGATGATGATTCTCCACCACCAAGATTTGGCGATTGGGTACCCTAATCCCCAGTCGCCCTTCAAAACGGCAAGTTAAGGTATGTCTCCCGCCTTTTTAGCATGTGTTCGTGGTGTAATGGCCAGCACAATCGGCGCGTATTCGAGGGGTCCGAGGTTCGAGTCCCGGCGAGGACATTGCTCATTTTTCATGTCTTTCAGCATCAAAAATCCTAATGAGTCTATAACAGAAAAGCTTAAAACATCAAATACAGTTATAAACAGTTAAAAAAAAACAATTTTTACAATTAAAATTAAAGTTCCTAAGGGAAAAAAAAAAGGTAATTCGGTCAGCAGGAGGAAGATAGCACTTTCGGTGAACAAAATTGAAAGTTAACTTTTGGTCCCACTGAGCTAAAAAATACTGAAGTTGGTGCACCAACTGATTTAATACACTATTCTACTAGAAGTTTCAAACGTAAACAAATGGCAGCCTCGTTGGGGTCAGCGCCACTTTTAAATTGTTGATAAGTCTGTAAATATTGCGTGCAGATTATCTAAAGGCATAAGAACCTTAAGCGGAACGTAAGAACAACATAATTCAATCACTTTTAAAGCAAAAAAATGCACATTTTACCATCACATAAATGAAAAAAAAAACTGAGCTCACCAAGCCGGATAACAGAGTGGGAATATATATAAAAATCAATAATTCATAATAATTTATAATAAGAAGCCTTTCCATATATCACCTCCAAAGAACAGAAATTCAATTTAAAACCATGGAGGAAAAAAATTTTAGTCAGAATTTTAATTAGTATTTTAAATTAGTACACTCATGTCCAAAATTATCTTTACATACCCAAAAATGATGATATTCAATGAAATATCGAATCAATGTGATCCGTATTTGCAGGGAATGTGTGAAAACCAAGCCTAATTAGCATTATCCAATCAAAAGTAATCAAACGGTTTGTGATATGCAAATCTAGGCGTTACGTCATCCAATTGTGAATCCAGCGCTTTGCGCAAACTGAATATTTGAGTGAATTTCTGCAACATAGCGTTTGATTTCAGTGTGTAGGGACTCAAAGCGGTTTGTTATGGCTTCGAAGTATCATTTGGAAGAATCTGTAAAGTGGCGAATTATCGGCCGTTTAGAAACAGGGCAGTCAATCATGGAAACAGCCACATGTCTGAATATTTCAAAACAGACAGTCTCTAAGCTATGGAAACAGTTTCAAAATGATGAAAGTGTTGTAAGGAGGCCTGGACAAGGTCGGAAACGAATGACAACTGCTTCTGAAGATCGGTATCTGGCATTAACTGCCCGTCGTAACAGAAAGGCTACTGCTCGCCAGTTAAGTTCAGAGCTTGCAGCCGCCACTGGAACTGTTGCATCACGGCAAACAATATACAGAAGGCTTAATGAAAAAGGCCTTTATGCCAGAAAGCCAAGGGTATAGCCAAGGGCCCAGAAAAAGAGGGATCGCTTTAATTGGTGTAAAGAACATCAAAACTGGACTGAACATCAATGGTCCCATGTTCTCTTTACTGATGAGTCGCGGTTTAGTTTAACTGGTGATTCTAAACGTGTTTACATCTGGAGGGAGTCAGGAACACGAAATGATCCCTCGAACATTGTGGAACGTGACCGTTTCGGTAGTGGAGGTGTGATGGTATGGGGTGGAATAATGATCGATGGACGTACGCCCCTACACGTGTTCAGCAGCGGATCTGTGACAGGCCAGATATATCGGGATGAGGTCTTAGATCCTTATGTAAGACTTTTCAGGGGTGCATATGGACCTGACTTTTTATTTATGGATGATAATGCCCGTCCACATCGAGCAAACCTCGTTGATGAATTCCTTGAAAGTGAAGACATTAAGCGAATACCTTGGCCACCAAACTCTCCTGACCTTAACCCGATAGAGAACTTATGGGACTACCTTGGAAGAGCAATTGCACGTAAACATCCTCCTCCTAAAGATGTAAATGCTCTGAAGACGGCATTGCTGGAAGAGTGGAGATTAATTCCCCAAACTGTGGTTAACAACGTTATTTCCAGCCTTAAAACACGTTGTGATATGTGTGTACAAGTCAGGGGAGATCATATTCCATATTAAATTCGTAAGACTTAATTCTTTTTCTGAATCATACCATTTTTTCTTAACTCTCTTTGTCACACTTTATTACCATTTTTATTGTTTCATGCTACAATTTTATATCATATGAGGTGATCTTCAATTTTTTCTTTTGCATTTATGTGTCATCATGTTATGTATGATTCCACGAAAATTCATTAAATTATTAGTCTCTGAGAAATCCGTGAATTTATGCATGTAAACATAATTTTGGACATGAGTGTATTTTTTAGACCTATTTAAAAACATAAAAATCTGTTAAGAAAAATCTTTAATCGCAAAAATACCAAAATCAAAAGTAAAAAATTTAACTATTGAAAAAGTAGCCATTGTCACTGGCCGCATATTAATCGACATATCAAGGGGATAAACCAATCTACCATCAATTAATAATAATTAAATTAAGAGAGAATGTTTCCTCTTGCTTTCAAGTAAGCATCAAATTATTTGCTAGATTCAAATCATAAGTCACAATATATCTATATATATATAAATTATTTAAAAAAAACTCTCCATATTACATCTCCAAGCAACTTTCAATTACTTTCATTATGAATATTAATTCAAACTATAGCAGTTTTAGCGCTATTTTAACAACAGCCTGCTCTTTGTGTATTATATCTCCAAGAAAATTCGTAGTTTTGTAGCCAATTTAGGCTAAACTTTCTTCAATAGAAAACTACTTATTACGACAACCCTTTTGCTTCCATCTCTTAATACGTACTTGCATTCCAGTCATTTGGTTTTAAAATTTCGAAGGCAAGTTGGTTAATTTTTGCTTACTAGTTTATTTCTTTTTTACTACAGTTTTTAACTTTAATTTTAATTTTATGGATTTTTCTTTTAATCTTCTTATGATATTTTTAAAAATTTGTTTTTGAATCTACTTTTGTTTTTACTTTTGTATTTGAAATGAAAAGAGAGTGTAGGGGATATGTCTTCTAAAGTAAGCATCTCGTTCAGATTAATTGTGTTAGTTCGTTCTTAGTGAAAGATTATTTGCTTTTTAGCAGGATTCTTTTGGTTTAGTACTAATATCTTTATTTTGATTGAGAATCAATTAGATTTTGAATTGAATCTAGCAAATAATTTGATGCTTACTT
>KK117731.1:179980-204102 GCA_000611955.2 Stegodyphus mimosarum
AAATAACCATTTGCAATTCTCTCTCAATCGATTGATGATGCAAATGAACGAAACTGTTAGGAGAGAGATCCTCACACAGAAGTAACAAAAAAGAAATTAGGTTAATGGCCGCCCGATGATTCAAGTGTTGGGCGGATTTTCAGTGATATCATCGGTACCATAACGGTAGTGGTATTTCCAAAACAAAATCCGCTTCATTTAGTTTGCAAATGGCACAGATGACGCTTTATAATAAAGAAATGCGACTGTGTTTAAGGTTAAGAAAAGATTAAAAACTGGAATGGCATCATTACAATAAAAAACTAAAATTAATATTTTCTATTTTTAAACTAAACCTTCTATATAGAATATTAATTTTATCGCGGGGGAAAAAGGCGAAATTTTGGGGGGGGGGCGGCTGCAGGGTAAGTAACGAAAACCCGTGAAACTTTCGCGCCCTGAAATTTGAGTTAAAAGTTTCAAGAAACAGTTCAGCAAAATGACTAACTTTAAAATTAATCACCAAATAGTAGTTAGCAGGCATTTAATAAATATGCGGTTATAAATATACTTAAACTTATAGAGTAATGATTCTCAACTTTTTTTTTTGTCACGGCACACTTTTCACGATTTCAAAATTTGGCGGCACACAAAGAAAAAGATAAGTTGTTTACTTACCTATAATACACTGTGTAAAATAGTTTATGGTCATAATATTTTATGTAAAATAAAATAATATGTACTATAAAAACAGCAATGCTTTTATTAAGAGATTAATTATAAGTTAAGAATACTTTTAATGAGAAATTTGAGCTTGATGTTTTTTGACAATTTCTTTCATATTGGGTCGTAAAAATGGCAACGCTACTCTCATATCGCCTTCTACATTGAACAGTCTCGATCTTTTATTCGCTTTTATGTTAATTAATAATGAAAATCCGAATTCACACAAATAACATGCAGAAAAGTGTAATAATATTTATAAAGCTTTTTCGGCTATCATGGGTAGATGCATGTAATGTTAATCCAAAATGAATTGATTGATGCTTCCGAATATTTTAAAATTAAATCTCGATTATTAGAAAGCGAAATTAGTTCTGCTTCTTCATTCAAAGTTAATTCAAATACAGAAGTATTCGTTATCACAATTGTATTACGAACACCGCCACATTTTTTTATATCTAAATTTGGGAAATAATGAATAATTCTCTCCTCTAATGTTGTCAAACAGTCAATAACAATTTTATGAATGGTTTTATTAAAATCTTTTGGAACCGACTCAAACTTTTCCAAACTGCCCGAGCTTTATTCTTCCATAAAGTTATTTGTTTTTGGAATCCCACCGATTTACCTATTGAGTTTAATATATTTTTTTCGGCCCTTGCATACTTGAATTTATGTTATTAAAAATAACAAAAATGTCTGGTAAGTAAACTAGTCTCCCATCTGCACCAATCAGAACTTCTCAATTTAAATTATATATTGAAACTTCTCAATTTAAATTATAGACTGAATATGCGCGAAAATTCTCCGAAATGCGCTCTCCTCCCAGAGTACCAAAATCGGCTTGAATATCACAATTGGCGAGCTTTTTGATGACTTAAAAAAACAAATTTCGCCAATTCTCGTGTGTACCGTATACTAGGATTAAATAATTAATAATTTTTACTATGTACATATCTAAAAATTTCGTGGTACACAAAAGTGCCGTGGCACAGTGGTTGAGAATCACTGTTGTAATATTGTAGAGTGACTAGGGTTTTTGAAGTAGGAAACGTGAAAAATGGTGCAGTACCCTCGAACCTGAACTCGAACCTTAACCTCTCGAATACGCGCCGAGTGTGCTGGCAATTACATCACGAAAGCATGCTGGAACAAGGGAGAAAATACCTTACATACTCCCCTTTTTAAAGAAACCCAGTCGCCAAATCTTGGTGGTCACGAATTATTGTCCACCACCTTTAAGCTCGAGCGCCACTGTAGTGTCATTTTTTTAAGCAGAAGTGAAAAATGCGCAGTGTCCTCGCCGGAACTCGAACCTGTGCCTGTAGAATACGCGCTGAGTGTGCTACAGTTACACCACGAAGGCATACAGGAAGGAGGGAGAAAATACCTCAGAAACTGAATAATGCGGTTGACGAATTTAATTCGAGATGTTTCTGGACTAAATAATACAACTCAAGCAATCCCCTTTGCAGTTCAGTTTTCTACAAACCCCATGTAAGGCGAAAAGATAATGAATATAGTTGCGAAAAATTCGGCGGTTGCGTCTGTATGTAAGCTTTCCGGCATAGCACTAGGGTTGCCATAAAATAGGGTGTGGGAGGGTTGCCAGATTGGCGACTTTATCGCCTATTTGGCGACAAAATCGGCGATATCCCATGGTCCAATCGGGAAGCTTCTAGAATAACTTCCTGTCGAGATATTTCTCGAAACGTGTGGAACCTAAGGAAAAGCTACATAAACCCCTGCGTTTCTGAGAGCCGGCGTGGTGAGAATAGCTGCTTACTGTGAGTGCTAAGCTACGCGACAGTTTTGTGTACGGAAAGCGATCGGGATAGTGCTTTGCCGTGAAGCCACCTTTACAGTATAGCTTGACAGTGTATTGGTGATTGTTCCACGGTGTTTATTATAAGTTTAGTGTTGCCGTGAAGCTACCTTTACAGTTACAGCCTGAAACTGTGTTGCTGATTGTTTCAGCGTATTTATTGTAGATTTTCGACGCTTTTAAAGGTAATTTTGGAACTGTGCTGTAAATAGTGATTCTTGTAAATAAATTGTGCTTTTTATTGTTCTGCATCGTGTTTTCATCGGATACTCTCAAATCCACGAACCCGTAAAACGCAACAATATGTTAACTTGTATTATCTCTTCGTCAAAACTGTTAAAAAATATGCATTGCGATTACTATTTATGTTCATAAGGCCCCATACATCAGAGGTCTCTTAAATCTTCAAACTTATAAACTCGTGCATAGCTATTTTTTTTTCCTGTACGAATTCCTACAGCTTAAAAATATTCTTCGAAACACTGGCGATTAGAATTACGTTTAAATATTTTTTTTTAAAATGTGACCATATCATTCCTAATGTTAATACATTCTTGAGAATTCTTTTAAATGTGCTAATTTTAGAATTTTAGAGCGAGTGAAAATATTAATGTACCATGAGTTCTTTTTCTTCCAAACCAATTAAAAAATGATTTTCTGGATAATTTAATATATATATATATATATATATACATAGAGAGAGAGAGCTCTAAGGAGAGCTACACGTGTTTATTTTCAAAGTAATAAACATCACAAATCCTCATTGCCTTTGCTATGATTTGAACCACGGATCTTCCAGTTACTAGCTCAATGTACTAACCACTTACACCATAAGAATACGCAAGGCGAATGCAATAATTCTTTTATGTTCTCTCCTACGTAGAGGACGACAGTAAAGAGGCAGACGACACAGGTAAACTAAATCCAAGTGGTGATAGATTATGCTCCACCACATTTTTAGCTCATGTGCCACAGCAGGAAAAAAGTTATGGTTTTTTTTTTTTTTTTTTTTTTTTTTTTTTTTTTTTGGGAGGCAGTCAACTATGCCGTCGGTGGGATTCGAACCACTGATGTTCCAGCTGTTACCTGGATGTGCTATGTATTCATACTACGAGAGCATACATGGAAAATACGATAAATCTTTGTATATCATGACACTGATAGCCCTATTTTAACAATGAAATCGTTTTAACAAGGCCAAATGTTAGTCGAAAAAGTCTTTTAAGTGCACAAAAATATTAATATCATGAACTGCACTATTTTTTTAATCTTCATTCAAGCTAAGGAAAACGGGCATTTAGATCGTTATCCACCTCTGCAAACATACCACAAAACTTAAAATATCAGCATTATGTAGATATTAATATACGCTGGTACACCGCGCAAAAAAAAAAAAAAAAAAAAATTATATCTCTCGTGCTACTGGGCCGATTGATGAAATTCAAATGCGTTTTTCATGCCTCGAAAGCGCGACTTATGTTGTATACTAGATTTATACATAGCATTGTTCTAACACACGTATTTTGACACAAAATCGGACTTTTCGGGAATGACATGCGAATTTTATTCTATATTTTGATTCTAAAACTCAAATTATGGCTAAATATTAAATTTTGTAAATTTGGAGTGAAATTTACGGAGAAATTTAAAAAAAATTATCTTGGCGCATTTTTTTTTCAGTTTGCGCAAAGAATAACCGACTTGACGAACTTCATATTATATGGCAAGCTAGTTTCCTTTCCCCTTTTTACATTGTGCCGCGAGGGTAAAAAGTCACATCGTTCCTACTTTCAACTAATTTTAACAGAATGTCTAAACCACATTTGATGTTTTATCGCTTTAAAAAAAATATGCCAAATTTCAAAACGCATCAATATGCAAAGTCACATTTATCTGAGAAAATGTTGACTAAAAAAATTTAATTTTTTTGCGGATCTGCTTAGAAATGCATTTACTTAAAGATGATGGTAAAAATTTTATAGGTTAAGATTCAAATTTTTTTAAAAGATTTATAAAAAGATTCTATTTAAAAATACAAATTTTAAAAATAAATCATAAAAAAATGGGCGAATTTTATTTGGAATGAATCTAAATTTCGAAATGTAAAAGGAAGAATGAAATAAGTTTAATAAAAAAAAGAGAGATTAATAAATATATACCAAATTCAATTAATATCGAGGAGCTAAAATTTTGACAGCTAATTTTTTTAAAAACGACTCGTGCGATTTTTACAAAACTTGGCAGTTTGGCATCATTTGAGTCGTAGAATCGAAATATATAAAAAACTGGCATGCCATTTCAGAAAAAGTCCAATTTTGTGTCAAAATACCTAAATTAGAACAATGCTATATATAAATGCAGATTAGTATCTACTCTTGTGTTAGACAGAACAATGCTATCTAATACATATATCCTAAGTTGCGCTTTCGAGAGAAAAACGCAAGACGAATTTCGTCAATCGGCCCAATAGAACAGAAGATATAGAACTGTCCCCCCCCCCTTTTTTTTCGCAGTCGACATCTGTATCCATACCTTCAAGCAATTCTTTATAAATACAGAGGCTGTTCGCACATTTTTTAGACGACGTATATTGTATTCGCAAAATTTAATTACATAAAATTCTTGTGTTTTAAATATTCTATTTGATATCCTTTATTCTGAACTATCTTTCGACACCGCAATTTCCAGGATAATAATGCCTTTTGAAGTGTCAGAAGAGGTATCTATCCTCTTCCTCCCGAACAGCTTTCCAGAGTCCTGTTAGGGTTTTGGGACAACGTTTGGATAATGCCGTTTTTAAAAGTCCGAAAGCACAAAAATCCATAGATGACACATCGGGAGATTTAGTAGGGATATCAGTGAAGGGTATGGCCTCGATACCAGTTTTTTGTTCCATTTCTTTTAGGAAATTTACAGTGGATTTTGATGTGTGACTGCTAGCTTTGTCCCGATGGAGTCTCACAGACGGATGGCACTGTGGGTAAAGCGATGGTATTTCATTCAGAAAAATTGGCAATAAAATATGTTCCTGATAATATTTGTAGTTAATCTTGACATTTTTTGCACTCTCTTTATTTTTAACTTGCCATTATAAGAAAAACCAGCAACAATCATGAATCCCTTAGAAAAACTTTCTTTCGATTATTTGAACCACGTACTTAAATTTTTTTCTCCCCTTTTACGATAATAAATGGCTCTTTTTTTGTTACAATCATTTAAATACACTCACGCTTCATTTATTGTGACAATTGTTTTCCATTTTTCTTTGGATAAGTGTTTCGCATATGGAATTCAGCAGCGTGTCGTGCGTCGAGCGATATGCTTTGGAAGAAGACGATGCACATTGCGCTTTTTCGCTTTCTTAAGATTTATATCAACGTTTATCATTTTGTTTACAGTGGACACCGAGCATTTTAATGATTTTGCAACTTCCTTTGACTAGGGAGATTTTCTTTTAACATCAAACTACGTACCTTTGCGATAGTCGAAGATGTCCATTTTTTCCTTGGATACTTGTTTGGAATTTTTGTCCCACTGGAGGCTCCAATTGGACGTTTTTTTTTTTTCTTTCTTGTGGATGATATTACTTATCGACGCTTTAGATGTCACAAAACCGTGACTCTCACATCGTTTTTGGATAACGGAGTATGCATATTTCTCTTCGGAAAGAACGTCAATGTAGCCTTCGAACCACTGCTTTGTTAAATTCGCCATTTTGAATAAAAACAAAACTTTCGAGCCACAGACGATAATTTTGACTTTTAAAAACATAGTGCAATTGCAATTACCTCTTTTGCAGCGAACGATTTTTTATTACCGCTTACCGAAATCGTCTAAAAATGTGCGAACAGCCTCTGTACAAGTTTAAGTTGCATGGATAATATATGGATGAGGCAATTATCTCTGCGTCTAACTGCCATTTTGCAGTCAGTCATCAATTCTAGCACGAATAATTCTTAAGACCCAGAGCGACAAATCGAAAGGGAACAAGACTACTGTTTGCTGTTTTTCGTTGCAAAAGGTGGCAATAAAATCATCGATGACTAAGCATCTATCATTGGTTGACATCGATCACTCATTCGGCTAAACTGCCAGCAGCTATTTCCTGCCATTTTCCAGCATTTTGGCGAGTTTGCAATCCGTTGATAGCATGCAATTGGAATAGCAGAAGACCTGAAGCTTGCTATTCTAAAATAGGTCAGTAAATGACCATGACCTCCTGACGAAGATTCCCTTCCTTCCGGATCGACTACTCCCTTTTTGGCGCCTCCGATAGATTTTAATCAGCTTTGGAAATCAGCCGCCGCATACTAAGGAAAATGGTAAGGATGGGGGGAGAGACACCCCTCCCAGCGAATATCGGTCGAGTATCGAATTTCCCGATTCTTGCTTGCTTTGGCATAAATTATTTTAATGACATGCGTGGATTCTACCTGAGCGCTTTCTTGCGGCGCATATTATTCTTTTTGATTACCGGCAGTGCCGCACCAAAAACTTAATTCGAAACGAGAATTCAAAACTTTTAGCATTTTGCAATCGGGTGACATTTTTAGGATGTGAGACTGGATTAGATTCCGCATTTGGGACATATTTGTCGCAGAACTTTTAGAGTTAATTTAAAATGTATTCTTTTTAGACCAAAGGGGCTTTGTCTCAGAAGGACTATTGTTTTCGTTTTGGCATTTTACGTTGATTCACGATAAATATCCGAATTCACTTTTCAAATTGTTGCCACCAAACATTATCGCCCTGTGTTATATCTAAAGAAATTAAATAATGAATAATCTGCATCAGTATATGTATGTTTCTTGCAATGTGATAAAACAACGGTACCTAGAGCCATCCAATTTTGAATTTTGAATAGTACGTTTCCATCCGAATATGGGCATCTGGAAGAGCAAATTTGGAATTGGTTTTATTATATTATCTATTTCCTATTTTGTAAAACTTTAACGAATTTTTGATGAACTAATTCGACGATTTAAAAACGAGCCATGGCACCACTTTACGGAGAAAAAAAAACCTTTTTATCTCCAGCGCACGGAAAAAATATGCTGATTTTAAAATTATTTTGAGATATTGCTGCTGAACTGAATTTTACGGTTTAAGTGCGAAGAACATGATATTTAATAAATAAAGGTAACACAAAAAACGTTAAAAAACGCCCCTTTGGACGTAATTTAATATCTGAAGCATTTCAGACTTTTTTTTTCCAACACAAATTGTCGTTACGATCAACAGTGATCAAAATTGTTTAATAACAAGTTCGATCCCAGTGTCAAGTTGAGACGGCTTCGTTTCCTACTGTTGAGGAGTCACTGGAATTACGATGTGCAGATTTTAACACTCTCTAACTGTCATTTTACTAATAACACTCTCTCACTCCATCTAAGACACCAAATGACTTTGGTCTTTTGCAGAGGTGGTCGTTGTTAGGGAAATCATTTCCAACATCGGTGTTTATTTATATTCAAAGAAGCAATCGTCTGCAGAAGACGGTTGCCACGAGAGAATTCATTATACCTATATATTCCCAGCAAGGCGGAAGATCTAGTGTTTTATGAAATATGCAGTCTTTTGTAATTTAAATCTACATAACAAAAATTCTACTACATAGCACTTGTACACTGAGGAAAAAAAAGGGGGGACAGTTCTATATCTTCCGTTCTACTGGGCCGATTGACGAAATTCAAACTGTGTTTTTCATGTCTCGAAAGCGCGACTTAGGATATATATTATGTTTATATATAGTATTATTCTAACATACGTATTTTGACACAAAATCGGACTTTTTCTGAAATCACATAGTAGCTTTTTTTTTTCATATTTGGATTCTACGACTGAAATGGTGGCAAACTGCAAGTTTTGGAAAATTCGAACGAGCAGTTTTCAAAAAATAGCTCTCAAAATTTTAGCTCCTCCACGTTAGTTCAGTTTGATATGTATTTATTACTATCTCCCTTTTTATTAAACTTACTTGATTCCGTCTTCCAGAATTCGAAATTTAGGCTTAATCCAAATATAATTCGCACATTCTTTTTATGATTTATTTTTAAAATTTGTATTTTTAAATATTTTTAATAATAAATTTTTCGAAAAACATTTTTAATTATAACCTATAAAATTTTTGCCATACTCATTTTCGAAAATTTTTAATTATAACCTATAAAATTTTTGCCATACTCTTAAAGTACATGTATTTATAGGCACACCTGCAAAAAATTAGAGTTTTTTTTATTCAAAATTTTCTAAGTTATACATGAAATTACATATTGGCGCGTTTTGAAATTTGGCATTTTTTTGAGCGATAATAACGTCAAATATGGTTTACACACTTTGTCAAAACTACTTTAAAGTATGAACGATGACTTTCTCGTGCGCAATGCAAAAAAAAAGCAAAGGAAAATTAGGTTGCTATAAATTAAGAAGTTTGCTAAGTGAATTATTCTTGGCGCAAACTGAAAAAAATGCACCAAAACAAGTTTTTCAATTTCGTCTCAAATTTTATAAAATTTAACATTTAGGCATAATTTGAGTCGTAGAATCGAAATGTGGAAAAACATTGGCGTGTCATTTCAGAAAAAGTCCGATTTTGTGTCAAAATACGTATGTTAGAATGATGCTGTATATACATCTAATATATATCCTAATTCGTGCTTCCGAGCCATGAAAAATGCAATTTGAATTTCGTCAATCGGCCCAGTAGAACGAGAGATATAGAACTGACCCTTTTTAGTCCAAAGGGGCTTTGTCCCGGAAGGACTATTGTTTTCGCTTTGCGATTTTGCGTCCGAAACATTAAAAGTTTGAATCAGTTTTCAAACTGTTGCCACAAAATATTGCAGCCCTGTATTATATCTAAAGAAATTAAATAAGGAAGAATCTGCATAAATGTAGGTATATTTGTCCAAATGTGATAAAACAACGGTACCTAGAGCCACCCTATTTTGAATAACATACGCTTCCAACCGAATATGCGCATCTGGAAACCCGAATTTGCAATTTGTTTTATTATCTATTTCACATTTTGTAAAACTTTAGCGAATTTTTGATGAACAAACTCAAACGATTTAAAAGCGAGCAATGGCAACACTCTACGGGGGGGGGGGGAATATGGCAACACTCTACGGGGGGGGGGAATTTTAACTACAACGCGCGGAATTGTATACCGGAAATTCTAAAGCTAGGCTCATTTTAAAATTATTTTGCCATATTGCTGTTGAACTTAATTTTTTTCTTTAAGTACGAAGAACATGATATTTAATAAATAAAGCTAACACACAAAACGTTAAAAAAAAAGCCCCTTTGGACGTAATTTAAAATCTGAAACGTTTCAGATTTTTTTTTAGTCCAGAGGGTTTTGTCCCTGTTTTGTCTTTTCGTTTTGCGATTTTGCGTCAGAAACATTAAAAGTCTGAATCACTTTTCAAAGTGTTGCTAAATATTGCAGCGCTGTATTATATTTAAAGAAATTAAATAATGAAGAATCTGCATAAATGTTTCATTCCTCTCCATGTTTAATAACATTCATTCGTCTCCAAGTTTTTAATCCATTCAATCCATGTTTCGTCTCCATGTTTTTAACTACACAAAAAAATTATAATTTAAAAAAGCCTCAATATCAGAGATTTAGCACCTTTTAACTATGCCAATGCCGACAGTGACATCATAGTATCTTAAGCGTAATCATGTTAGAAAATTTTGGGTCCGTAGGGGAGCCACCAGAATTATAACTGAATAATTGAGGGATATCTCTGCACCGGTGACAACAGAGCACTAAGGGTTAAATTCTCTCAGAGCTGTGGCCCAGCAACGGTTAAGCTATTGACCACTGGTAGTCGAGTTCGGGGTTCGAACCCCCGCGAATGGGTTCGCTGCGTGGTCATTTTCTTCGTTTTCCCCATGTGTAATATGTATACAAGCCAGTTCCCTTAGAAACCCTTCCATGAAGGCATCCCTTCCCTTAGGCTCGAGGCCTTTGCCATAATTAATCAAACCTCTTTTCGTTTACAGTCACAATTACTTATAGACGGTTAAGCAAACAGATACCTTAGTTCAATTTTTTTGTTGAGACTGGGTTGTAAAAGCCTTTTTTCTTTCTTTCTTGTGTGTGTGTGCGTGTGATATGGGAAAGCAATAATACCCACAATAGGAATCAATGATTTAAACGCATCATACTACCGCAGAATACATAATATTTTTAATATTATTCGAATCATAATGCTAGTCGAATGAATTCATTTCTGATACATTTTCAAGATGCCGAAACAGCTCTTACACCTCAGATACAGTGTAACCTAAACCACTTTTTTTTTCAAGTCTTTGAAATCTTTTATCTCGTCATGTATTCATCTTCGTAATACCTGTTCCTCTTCCTAAAGACAGTGTCGCAAACAAGAAAACAAACTAACTCGTACTAAATACTAACACGAACACGACCACGTGACCTCCTTTCAACCATTCCGGAGCAGTTTAATTCACGATTTGCTTTTCAAGAGACAGCAACTTCTATGCCACCTTCCTCTCCAAAATAATTTGCCTAATGTTCTGATGACATTTGCATGACGCGTAAGAACCTGTAAGCAGTATTTTAAAAGAGATAAAATATGTAAAAGAAAGTTAAAATTTGTATTTAAGGAAGGGACACTTGAAAGTTATCCTTCGGCTGCTAATTTCTTCTTTCTCCCTTTAGATCTGTACGTGACACTAATTAATACTAACGCAAAGTTTTTTCTTCCTTTAAATAGAACTTTAAAATGCTGCTTCAAAGATTTCTATATAGGCACTTCAAGTGATGTAAAATTTAACAATACTGTCCCTTTCGTCAAAATGCCATTTTTCAATGTCTTGAATTTATAATGTTTTTAAACATTTTTCACACTTTTGTCCTCAAGCGGTTTAAAATAACCCCCCCCCGATGCCCGAACGTCATCGCGACGCGAATTTCCCCGTTTAGTTTCACGAATTTTAGAGAAATTTTTGACATTTCGCAAATATCAAAATTTTCCGCAAGTGGTGAATAGACACATGCGTAGCCAGAATTTTCAGCGATCGGTGGCAACTGAAGATCTTCGTCTCCTCTCTGTGTGCTAAAAATAAAAAAGGTTTCATTCTAAAATCCCGTAACATCCACTTGGCGCCTGTAGATGTTGCACCCGGGGGCAGATGTCCCCCCTTGTCCCACCCTGGTTTCGCCACTGTGAATAGATAAGTGAATTTCTTACTTATTGCAATTTCTTTTTAATGTGAGCTAAAATTACTGAATTAATTCTCATATTTAACCCTTTTAGTACCGAACGACGATATATCGTCGTTCGGTGCACTTGCCAAAAATACCAACGACGATATATCGTTGCGCCTTTGTTGGGGCCTTATTGTACTCTTCACAAGAGGTCTGTGTTTCAAAATAACTTTATAAAATGTTAAAATGGTTCATATTCGATGCAACACAAGTGAAAAAATGGTTATTAGATTTAACTTTTTGTTATATTTTATGCTGTTTAGTGTCGCTGGTCTGTATATGTTAGAGCGATAAGATAGAAACGGGACCCCGGATAGTTTCTCTGGACCGTCATCGCAATCTTTATGATTTTTATGATAGTTATCGGAGTATTCAAGTGGCATGCGTGCATCGACTCCGACCGTACCAAATGCAACGGTCTCTGACGTCCTTACGTCCTTTTTCTTTGATGAGCGTGGACGTCCAGCACCTTGGCATCTACTGCTGGTTTCACCGTCATTTATCCACTTTGCATAAACATTAGCAATGACAGATCGTGAGCAACCTACCAATCGTGTAGTTTTGGAGGTACTCGTTCCGAGTCCATTACAATCTGTCCTCTATCAAATTTGCTTAAATCAGTAGCCTTTGCCATCCCTCGCAAAAGTAAGTGCAAGAATGGTTCCTTTGATACTTTGATACTCTGTTGGTTATTCTGGCATGCAGCGGGAGATGCATTACTCCTGCTCTTTCCGGATTCCAATGAGTCCCCTAAGGGTTCTGACGTATGTTAAACTCCAAAGATGAAGTTTCTCCAGTTGAGATACCCTTGGTAAAGAAAAAGAGAAGCGAAGCCCTGAACTTCGGCGTATGAATCCTTACCTTCTCCAAGAGTAGTGAAATACCATTCCCACTTAATCGCGTGCCCTCCACATCATCCAGACAAGTTCATTGACAAATGTGGAGATAGTTATAATGTTTTGACTCGTTAGTGTATATTTTAGAATAGAATTTAGAATTTTCCAGTGTTCGCTTTGCAATTCTGGAAAACCCTTAGGGAGAGAATAGTTAAATACGTGCTCTGCACTTGAATAATTAAATAGTTATAAGGTATTTCTCCCGCCTTCTTCGCATGCCTTCGTTGTGTAGTGGTCAGCACACGCAATGGGTAACCGAGATGTCCGTGGTTCGATTCCCGGCGAAGGCTTTGCTCACTTTTCTTCTCTCCTGCTTCTAAATAACTTAACGATTCTGCAACTGCCACCCGAACTAAGGTGGTGGATGATGATTCTCCCTACCAGGATTTGGTGATTGGGTCTCCAAAAACCCCAGTCGCCCTTTAAAAGGGAACATATATGAGGTATTTCTCACGCCTTCTTCGCATGCCTTCGTGGTGTAGTGGTCAGCATACTCGACGCATAACCGAGAGGTCCGTGGTTCGATTCCCAGTGAAGGCGTTGCTCATTTTTCATGTCTCCTGCTTCCAAAATACCTAATGTCTCTACATAATAATATCATAATAATAATACCATAACAGATTAACTATACACAATTGCTATGCTCCAGACTTTATTCGCACCTGTACCTTCTTAACGACTGAAACCAAAAGCGAGTGAAAAGCCTTTTTACGTAATTGCTACTTATTAAGAATTTTCTTAGGAAACTTCAAATGATATTTCAAAGCCTCTTTAAAATTAGGACTGTGGTTAGACTATTTGCCGTTTCACTGACACAGATTTTATCATTTATTTAGGAAACCGTGTAAACATCGCCGTTTAACTCATAAAGGAAACGGAACCTATGCCGTTTAAACAACCGCGAGTTTAAAAAAAAAAAAAAGGATTTAAACATTCGAACGTGGAAATACGGAAATGTGGCGCTTACTCTTACAACCTCAGAACTCCCTCGTGGCAACACGTTCACTCTCGTACTATTATTGTTCTTATTTGTAAAACCACCTATGAATAACCGTTCCCAATTTCTCCCCATCCGAATTTTTGTTCTTTTTTTTTTTTTTTTTTTGTGTGTGTGGTATCAAAGCTTGAAAGCTTTTACGTCAACAAAGAACGTGTGTTTATGTGTGTAAACATTTGCAATGAAAAGAGGAGCGAATTTTAATGCCTTTCTTTTTTTTCGCAAACAATGAGCAATACAGTTTACGAAGAGAAGAATTTATTTACAATTTTAGGAATGAAAATGTGAAAAGGATGTTATATGTCAAGAAAAATGTCAGTACCATAATCACTGCAAAATGCAGATGAAGTTTGTGAAAGTGTTTTGAAATGTTGCTTATTTTTTTTTTCATTTATTTATTCTTTTATTTTTTAGAAATCGTGAATAAGTGGATTCGGATCACCGCAGACGATGCATTCCATATCTTTTCACTTTTCTGTTACTGCTCCAGATAAAATAATAATAATAATAATAACCTGCACTCATTAAAATTTTAAATTTGAGACTTTGTCAGGGTTAGATAAGTTTGATCTGAGAATGTCAATGAACCAAAGAATCCGGATCACCAGTTCCATTATTAAAACTTCGACTAAAGAACGATTAAATGTTCTAAAATCCTGATTAAGGAAAGAATTTACTGAATTTATACTTGAACCGTGATACGCAAATGAAATCATCGAAGAATCCTGACAAAGAACAAATTTATTGAACTTATATTAAAATTACGGTTAAAGAACGAATTCGCTGAAAATCTCTGATTAATAAAGGAATTTGGTATATACATAGTAGAACCCAGATCAGGCCTCGGCAACCTATGACACGCAGTGCCTTATTTTATAATTTCAATGCGACCCACATGAGTTTCGCAAATAAAGTATAATACATAAAAAATAATTTTAAAATTAACTTGAAAGCTTTCAGATTTTATATTACGCCTAAAGGGGCTTTTTTTTAACGTTTTGTGTGTTATATTTATTTATTAAATATCATGTTCTTCGCACTTACACCATAAAATTCAATTCAATAGCAATATCTCAAAATAATTTTAAAATGAGCGTATCTTTAGAATTTCCGACACACAGTCTCGCGCTGGAGATAATTTTTTTTTCGTACAATGTTGCCATTTCTCGCTCTGAAATCTTTGATTTTCTTAATCAAAAATTCGTTAAAGTTTTATGAAATAGACAATAAAGCTAATTCCAAATTCCAAGTTCGGGCTTCCAGATAACCATACTCTAGTGGAGGGCAACTTATTGCAAATTTGATGTCTCCAGGTACCGTTGTTTTTTTCGCAGGGCGAGAAACATACATACATCCATGCAGATTCTTCATTATTTAATTTCTTTAAATATAATACGGGGCTCTAATATTTGGTGGCAACAAATTGAAAAGTGAACCGACATTTATAGTGAACCAACGCAAAATGCCAAAACGAAATTAATAGATAAAATATAAATATGAAACGAACGATTGAAGAGTACATAAAAAAAGGAAAATAAATTACAGCAATAACATTTTTGTTTGTTTACAAAGTTGCAATAAGGAACATGCATTTCTTAAAATGGTAACATAATTTCAAAGAGAAATCGATAAATTTGCCAACGCCTATCCGTAAGCCGTAATTCCAATACCGCAGAGAAAAATAAAGTGCATTCAGTTATGGTTGCTTTTATAATAATATAAATTTGAAAAGTATATTCTAATAATAAATAATATAATAATCTATAATTAACTAACAATATTAATTTTATAATTAAAAAAATATATGAAAGCTTTCAGATTTTACATTACGCCCAAAGAGGCGTTTTTAAACGTTTTGTGTGATACTTTTATTTACTAAATATCATGTTCTTCGCACTTAAAACGTAAAATTTAATTCAATAGCAAAATAATTTTCATTTTCAATTTCTCATATTAATATTAGAAGATTATTTAATATCTTTAGAATTTCCAATACACTTCTCGCGCGCTGGAGATAATTTTTTTCCCGTACAGTGTTGCCATTCCTCGCTTGAAATAATTGAGTTTGTTAATCAAAAATTCTTTAATGTCTGACAAAGTAAAAAATAGATAATGAAACAAATTCTAAATCCCAAATTAGTGCTTCCAGATGCCCATATTCGGTGGAAGATTACGGTATTCAAAATTTGATGGCTCTTAGTACCGTTGTTTTATCACAATACGAGAAACGTACAAACATTTATGCAGATTCTTCATTATTTGATTTCTTTAAATAAAATACAGGCCTGCAATACTTAGTGGCAACAGTTTGAAAAGTGAATCGACCCAAAATGCCAAATTAACAGCCCTTCTGGGCTAACGCCCTTTGGGCTAATAATAATATAATTTTAATTTTAATTTTTATGTTTAAAACTTAAAGTGTATTCTAATTATTTTATTAATACACTTTATTTTGTTATTCATCAAAAAAGACTCTTTTAAAGTGGAAATACACTCATGTCCATAAATTAAGGATGATGCAAAATCAGGCAAAGGAAGAGTTAGAAGCAAAACAAATTTGACTTATTTGTAAAGCTTATTTATTAAACAAAAGCAAAAAAAGATGCTATATGTTTGAAAGTATTAAAAAAATTAGCGATTTTTTCTCCCTGGAGCAAATTACAAAAAAACAATATTACATGGTTGGTATGATTGTTAATACATTGTATGTCTCCCAGACGATGCAGTACAGTCCGTACAACGCTTAGGCATGCTGAGTATCAAATTATCGATCTGATCTTGGGGGATATTACACCACTCAAAAAGGAATGCTCTCCGAAGTTCCGGTAGACATGTAGGAGGAGGTCGACGGGCTGCAACTCGTCGGCCAAGCATGTCCCACACGTGCTCTACTGAATTCAAGTCCGGTGGGAATGCTGGCCAGTCCATACGGGTGATATCCTCCGATTGAAGGCATTCGCTTACGATGTTTGTACGGTGAGGACGTGCGTTGTCATCCATAAACACAAATTGTGCGCCCATGGCGCCCCGAAACAAACGTACATGTTGTTCCATAATGACGTCCCAATAGATTTGGCTTGTCATGGTTTCAATTTGAACACGCAGGTCAGTTCTGGAACCCAGAATAATACGACCCCAAACGAACACTCCTGCACCACCGTAACGGTGTCGTTCAATGATGTTTTCTTGGTGGTAACGGGTGCCTGGAGCTCTCCATATGAAAGTCCGGCGAGAATCAGACTGCAAGCTAAACCTGGATTCGTCGGAAAACATCACACAAGCCCACTGTTGCGGTGTCCACAATGCATGCTCTCTACTCCAGGCTAACCGCAGGGGACAGTGAGTTGAAGTAAGTGGAACGCATCTGACAGGTCTACGAGCACATAGACCAATCTGCCCTAAGCTCTGTACACGGTCTGCCTTGAAATTGTCGTACTAGTGGCTGAAAAGAGCTGACGAGACAGGTCTGAGGCTGTTCCTTTTAGCAGTAACTGCCAAATACCTGTCCCCATTCGGCGTCGTAACTCTGGGGCGACCTGTGCTGTAACGTCTACTCACATTACCATCATCTTGGAATCCTTGCCAAAGCCTGGAGATGACACTCTGGGCAATTCCAAGTTCGTCTGATACTTCCAGTTGGGTACGCCCACATTCCAGACGGCCGACAATTCTACCACGTAAAAAATCATCCAAATGCGTCCTTTGTGTCATAACTATTCGGTTATTGCACTGAAATGCTTATAAAGCGCCTGCGAACAATTTTACTTCTTTGCCGGTATTCCTTATATATCACTCTCTTACACTCTCGTCATTGGGACGTACCATTGGTGTCATCTGGTTACTTCCTGAAATTTGCGTATGATTCTTGAAGATGTGTGTACTGATTTTACAAGTGATATATTTATTTTAGAGTTCGATTTCCGCGTGACTGCGAATTATCCTTAATTTACGGACATGAGTGTATCATTGACCCATAAACATCAGCTTAATACGTACATTTTAGTTGATGTTGACCTGTAGTCACAAAAAGTTGCGGAAACCTGGCCCAGATTAAAAAAATAATCACACTGTCTTTGTACTAGAACCCGAAAAACCAAATAACTCATTAAATTTATGGTATAATCTTGATTAACGAACATTTATGTGGTTTCGTATTATTTAATACCAAACTGTAATAATTTTTCTTCTGAATTTTCTGAAGTTTCTTCAGAATACTGAACCAAATGCACTAAACGTCCGTGCAAGTTTTTCTCATGCAAACAATCTGCATGTCGCTGTATGTTTTTAAATGTAGTTTAGATGTTTTTATATGTCTCCTTCCCTCAACAGCCAAGCACTGCTTACTAAACATTCGCCTATGCATGGCCGAACCCACTGATCTTTTCAGTGTTCCATTATGGAAACATTACCCTGAATGCTCTAGGATGGGATCCATTAATGAATCCTGCAAGGAAGAAGAAACATCAAACACGACTATGACCTATGTAGGATTCAAGCCTGATGACATCAGCGTGGCAGCCTGCCAACTTGACTCATTGCATCGATCATAACTGTTCATTATCATATATTAACATCAGAAAGACAGCTGTTTGTCTGTTCGCGTGGGGGGACGGTACGTTGAAAAGATTCAGCGGAGAGCTGACTAGACAAGATGAAACCAAACCACGTTTTAGTTATGGTAGAGAAAAACTGTTGCGTAGAATTCACTGGACCAAAACTTACAACTGGCTTGATGTTTAAAACATCATTTATATTTTGGACAGTAACAATTATTCAGAAATATAATTTAACTTAAAGTGGTCTAACACTAGGATGTTAAACGCCCCCCTCCCACAATTTCTACGCGTGCAGTTTACAGTTCAGATGATCGAAAAAGGAAGCTTAGCGAAGAGACATGGTTTTCCTAGGCATAGCAAGTAGGCAGAAAAGTGATGCGGACTATCTGCAGTCGTATTTATAAGCTCGGAAAGTCTTTGTTTTAATCCTGAGCAAGGACTGGGCAAACGATTTTGCAGTGCAGAGAAATTGCAGGGAAAAAGTGATGTAACATGCTGCAGAGGAAACAAAATTCACTAAAGTTACGTAACAATAACAGTGTAAATAACAGAAGAATAAGCATTGTTAGAAATGAAGTAATTAAGTTATAAATTGCATTAGAAAACAGTGTTTACAAGAGACCTTAAACACTGTCATTGAGGCCACAGTTGTACAAAAAATAAAACTTTGGAGGGGATGGGCACTTTTTATTTCTTTTTCTTCTCTATTTTTTAATAGATTATTTTAAGACCAAAAGTGCTTAACATTTTTTTTGACAGCGCCCGTTTATTTATGCCTCATAATCCAGTTAATTCCGGCGGTTAAGTTCGGGAGTTGACGGTACATATATTTTAAGCAAAATCTGCGCGTTAACGGGGAAAATTTGCTGCGCCCGAAATTATAATAGGAAAGCACTGCAGATGAATAATTTTTGTGTGGCACGCAAATCTTAGCCCACTGATACGTAGTACAGTTTTGATATTCATGACCCTAGTGTTCAGCAATTTAAACTAGATTTCAAATTCAATTAATACCCGCAGAGCGCAGATGAAAATCCTTGCGATTCACAAACGCGAACCACTCGTGTTAACTGCAATCCGACCGACACGTGGCGAAGTCATTTCGCGGCGAATTATTCAAGCAAGAATTAGAATAATTCCAAGGTCATCCGCACAATGGATTTCGGGAAATAACTTGAGCCGAGGCGATAAATTATCTATGTTAAACATTACTTCTCTTGACCTTTCGCAGACAAGTTGAAGAAAATGAATGAGTTCGGAATGTGTCTTAGAGAAGGATGGAGCGAAGAAATGTGTAGTTTCTAGTTTATTACGCCTTTCTTCTTTTGTTTTTATTTCTGAATGTAATACGCATTTTGCTTCCTTTTCTGAACTTCCCACTTTCGCGATGCGGTAGGAAAAATTTAGATCGATATAGAACTCATAGAGACAGTAGGTTATTTGGAAGCAGAAGAGATGAAAAATGAGCAATGCCCTCAATGCTCTCGAATACGCGCCGAGCGTGCTGACCGCTACACCACGAAGGCATGCCAAGAAGGCGGGAGAAATACCTTATATGCTTCCCCTTTTAAAGGGCGACTGGAGATTAGGGAACTGAAACGCAAATCCTGGTGGTGAAGAATCCCATCATCCACCACCTTTTACTTCCGGCGCCACTATAGAGACATCAGGTTATTTCGATGTCAGGAAACTGAAGAAATGATCAATGCCGTCGCCGGGGCTCGACTTACGTACCTCTCAAATACGCGTCGAGCGTGCTGACCACTTCACCACGAAGGCATGCCAACAGTGGCGGCTCGTAGCTAAAATTAGTGGGGGTGCTGTTCCAAGAAAATTTAACCTTTGTTTCAAACCTGTGTAAAGGGAAACAAACATGTATAAAAAGAAAATTTATTTTGAAACTTCCATGAAATTTTACAAAAGAAAATAAACATTTCTTAATTACTTTAACTTAAATTGTTACAGTTCAAGCTTTACCTATTCATTTAAAAATGAAATCCATTCTTCTCGTTTTAATTTGCGTGAAGAGATCAATAATTTTCTCCTCGATCACTGGATGACAAGTGAGGAAATTTTTCTACATTGAAAGCATTGCAAGCGCATGAAAACGAAAGCTCTTGAAGTTCACTTACAGTCACAGAATTTATTACTCGAGGATGCAAGGACATGGTTAAAGTTTTCTGTAAAATAAAAGAACCGAAAAAAATGAATCAAATAGAATAGCTGAAAAATAATCTAACCAAGAATATGGTGTATGATTTTTAAACACAGCACACACGGAGTAAAAAAAAAAAGAACCAGCTCCCAACGACACTCCAGATTCGGCACTGCAAAAGCGACAGTGCTCTCTCCCTCTCAGCCTCGTACGCTGCTTCCTAAGAGCGCATGCGCAGAACAGCCAAATACCACACGCGCGGAGTAAGAAATAATCACTTTTCCAGAATTTCGGCACTGCAAGAGCGACAGTGCTGTTCTATCTCCCTGGCTCGAGTGCCGCTTTCTGTGCGCGCTTGCGCAGAACAGCCTTGTGAAGCGCAGTTCCATACAAAAACTTTCGTACCTTTTTCATAAACTGGAGGATGGCTACTGACATTAAGTTTAAAGATTATATATTGTAGAAGTATAAAGAAAGAATTAAAGAAAAAAGGGCTCATTATATTAAATATTAAAAATAATAATAAGTGGAAACAGGGGGTGCTGCAGTTCCACAGTGCTTATTACGAGCCGCCACTGCATGTCAAGAAGGCGGGAGAAATACCTTATATGTTAAGAAACTTCGCTCTACATTTGAAATCTTCACGGAACATTTACATTGTTCGTAATGCAAACATTTGCTTGCAGAAATATCAAACAAAGTATATTTTGCATGATCGAAGAAATCTTTCTTAATTTTATCAGCCCCCTTCCGAGATTTTGGTATTCTTTTTACGTTTTTGCACTTTTCACTGTAATTCCTTATCAAACGAATAATTTCTTGTTGACTTACCTGAGGTACGGAGCTTTTCTTCCAAATTCTTGAAACGTCACAGGAAACAATTTCGACAATGTCCTTGAATGATGATGAGTCTTTCTTGTTCGCTTTCCACAATAATACATTTTTGACCTAAAGGAAATGTTTCATTACATCAGCATACCTGAGTAAAATTGCTTCTTTAAGTGGTACTGGAGTTCCAAAAATATTACAAATTCACTTCTAGTTGATGTCATCTTAGTCCAACATAAGCAATGACTTACAAAACAGAATTGACAAAACACACTTAGAAACCGACTAATTAACAATAAAAAGTCATTGAAATGTCATGGAAGCCGCATGATTGCTTACCCCAAGCTGGAACCAATAGAAGATTAGAACCCATTCTCCCATCTAGTAGCATATTTTGGCATTAAATCTTATATTTTGGTGTGGGAAGGAATTATTCGCGCTTTTAATGGCGTTTTTGACAAAGTAGTTCATGAAAAAGTATAAAACCGTTAAAAAGTCAGTACAGATATTCACGTGAGGTGTGAAACCTCAAGATGTCAATATTTTGGGATGAAATTTGAACAGAATTTGTTCTAGCCCATTTGGAACCACATAGTGACTGAAGCAATATGAATTAAAAACAAAAAAAATTTTTTTTCGATTTACGGTACTGTCCGCATAAGCGATTTGCTTTTATATTAACTACAGTAATTTGAACTCTGAAGATTAGAAAATAAAATTTTTTGACCTTTCAAAAACATTAGTGACAAACAGCATATAAAGCAAAATGGTAAAATTGAGTTTGTAAAATGACCGTAATTTTTTTTATAACACTATCGTTAAAATTGTTCAAGTTAAAATATACGTATAACATTTCAAATCAGAATTTCGACTATGCATCTTTTTTATTTACAGTGTCTCACAAAAATGATGGGACACTTGTGCTTTACAAAAGGAAACCGTAATAAAATAAATTAAAAAAAACATGTAAAAAATTTTGTGGTTGTGTTTCATACTTAAATTTAGTAACAATTATTACATAACATACATTTTCTCAAAATATTAAAATATTAATTTAATAAAAATACAGTTGTTTAGAACGGAGCAAAAAATGGCTCACATAACTGATGGGACACCATTAGACTATGCAACAAAAATCGTCTAAAACTATTTTTTGGGGTTTTTATTTTTACTCAGAAGCAATTGGCAATAATTTATAAAATCGTCTGCATTATTTCTCTCCAGTTCGTTTTGGAATTTTTGTGTTTTTTAGCTCTGTGCAGCCATGAATGCTAAACGAAAAGAAACTTTGCCTGAAATTCCAAAATTAGTTATTAATTTGCATATTGAACGCGGAAAATCTATTAGAGAAACTGCTGAAACAGTTAACTTGAGTCACTCAACAGTTTTCAATATCATTAAACGATATAAAAAGAATCATATGGTTCAGAATAAAAGAAGACCTGGCCGACCATCAAAGCTATCCAATGGAATAAAGCGAATTATCGTTCGAAATATTAAAAAAAATCCAAGAATGAGTGCTCCTAAAGTTGCTGCTGATTTACAAGCATTATATGGAGTAATTGTTAATCCTGAGACTATTAGAAGAGTAATTCGATCTACTGGATATCACGGTAGAGCAGCCAGGAAAAAATTCTTCGTAAGTGAAAAGAATAGAAAACTCAGACTGGCTTTCGCAAAATCCAACATAAATAAGAATTTTGATTACTGGAATGAAGTTATATTTGCTGATGAGAGTAAATTTAATATATTTGGTTCTGACGGTAGAATCTTGGTGTGGAGAAAACCCAGGGAAGAATTTCGCAAACAGAACTTGGTGCCAACAGTAAAACATGGTGGAGGAGGAGTTATGGTATGGGGGTGTATGTCGTCCGCTGGAGTTGGTAATCTTGTTTTTATTGACAGTATAATGGATCAGTACAAGTATATTGGCATATTAAATCAAAATTTGAAATCTTCAGCACGAAAATTGAACCTTCATAACGATTTTAAATTCTACCAGGACAATGACCCCAAGCACACTGTTTTGAACGTTAGACTCTGGCTGCTGTATAACTGTCCTGAAATAATAAAAACACCACCACAATCTCCAGACTTAAATCCCATAGAGAATATTTGGCAAGAATTGGAATCAAGAATTCGCAAACACATCATTTCTTCAAAACAACAATTAAAATCGGTGCTTCAAGAAGAATGGGGTAAAATCACTCCAGAAATCACAAAAACATTATTCGAATCCATCCCAAGAAGACTAAATCATGTTTTAAAAGTAAAAGGAAATCCAATAAAATATTAAAATCTTTTAAAAAGTAAAATTTTTGGATAAATATTTGGTGGAAAAGTAAGTGTCCCATCACTTATGTGAGACACTGTATACTCTTTATTAAGGTTCTCTAGAAAGACATATTAATGTTGCTTTATTGTGTGTTTCTAAAACGATTTCTTTGAGCCTGTGATCAAAAGTTTTATTAAATGTATAGTAACAGAATTCATTCTGTTTAACTACTAACATGACACCATTCCTTATTTTATGAGAAAGATAATTACAGCGGGTATATGTTCTCTTCCGTGAAGCAAAAGGGAAGAAATAAAAACAGTTTTATGAGCTGCATAACTAAAAGTAAATATTTAATCCCTTTAAAAAAAAAGAAAAAAGGGGAGAAAATTGAAGTAAAAAAGAAGAGAAGAGAGAAAAAGATTTTCCGAAATAATCATTTACTGCTGCATTTAAAGAAAAAGCTGCCTCTAAAACTCATTTTCTCCCAGTTCTTGAAATGTAGCATTTTATCTTCCATTGTAACATTTTATCTTCATTGGAAAATGTTAAATTTTAATTCTGTTAATTGCAACAAAAAAGACAAAATTTTGCTGTAATATAAAATTTGTGTTTTATTTCGGATAATGCACAAAAGTAACTTGATG
>KK117731.1:212320-231381 GCA_000611955.2 Stegodyphus mimosarum
AAAAAATGAAAAATCTGCATAAATGTATGCATGTTTCTCGCATTGTGATAAAACCTAGAGCCATCGAATTTTGAATGACGTAATCCTACTGCGAATATGGGCATCTGGAAGCCCTAATTTTGAATTTGAAATTTGCTTTATTATCGATTTTATGTTTTGTAACATTTCAACGAATTTCTGATTAACAAACTAAATGATTTCAAAGCGAGCAATGGCAACACTGTACGGAAAAAAAAACATTTTTATCTCCAGCGCACGAGACTTACGGAAATTCTAAAGATATGTTCATTTTAAAATGATTTTGCGATATTGATTTTGAACTAAATTTTATGGTTTGAGTACGTAGTACATGATATTTAATAAAAAAAAGGTAGCACACGAAACGTTAAAAAAACGCGCCTTTGGACGTAATTTAAAATCTGAAATCTTTCAGATTTTTGTAATTTTTGTAATTTTTTTTTTAATTCCAAGTATTGTTTTTTAGTCCAAAGGGAGATTGTCTCTGAAGGACAATTGCTTTAGTTTTGGCATTTTGCGTTGAATTTACTAATGTCCAAGTCACTTTCCAAATTGTTGCCACCAAACATTATCGCCCTGTGTTATATGTAAAGAAATTAAATAACGAAAAATCTGCATAAATGTACATATGTTTCTTGCACTGTGATAAAACAACGGTACCTAGAGCCATCCAGTTTTGAATAACGTACGTTTCCACCCGAACATGGGCATCTGGAAGCCCAAATTTGGAATGTGGAATTTGTTTTACTATCTACTTTATATTCTATAAAACTGTAACAAATTTTTGATTAACAAACTCGACGATTTCAAAGCGAAAAATGGCAACTCTGTACGGGAGGGGAAAAAAATATTTTTATCTACAGCGCGTGACATTCATTATATATCAGATATTCTAAAGATATGCTCATTTTAAAATTATTTTGCAACAATATTGCTGTTGAACTGAATTTATGGTTTATGATTTAAGTATGAACACCATGATATTTAATAAATAAAGTTTGTAGGGTTTATATTTATTTTAACTAACATTTAAGTTAATATTCCTTTCCTGTTTAGCCTTCATTTTCCCCTAGAAATGCCCGTGCCAGAGTATGTAAATTGTAGTAGCACGCGCAGTTTATTCAAATTTAGCGGAAGCTAGTTGAATTAAAATAGCAAAGGAAACCAGAGTTCGAGAGTCTTGCTTTGAAGTTACGCTAGTGAGATTCCTCGGTAGATTTTAAATCGGCGCGTGTCGGCCTGCGTGCCTAGCTTTGCAGAAGTGCTAGTTTTCAACAGTTTAATCAGTAATCTTACTGAATCTCAGCGGTAATTAAAAACGCGCTAGTTTAGGATCTCAGAGCCTCGTCGGTAGTGTTTGATATTTGTTCATCCAGTCATTACTTTCAGTTTTACTTTTTATTTCAGTTAACCGCCGGGTTGGCGCAGTTTGTGAGCGTCAAGTAGACGCATCTGTCATTTTAAAGATAAAAAATAAAAGGGTTCTAACACCTTCTTACGTTTCTGTGTATATCTACACATAGCCACAATCATGACCCCAGTTTCTGACAAGTTGGGCCATCTTACAAGGTAACACACAAAACGTTGAAAAAACGCCCCTTTGGACGTAATTTAAAATCTGAAACATTTCAGATTTTATTTCTTTTTTCTTTTACTCCGAAAAGGCATTTATTATTTACACTATATCATGCTGTTTGACTTCTAAGTGTAGATCGTTTGTTACCGACAAACAGCTTTCATTTAAACATGAAATGGTATATTTTAATACTTTTTTAAAAGTATAAATAAATGGCTACGCAGACTTTCCTTTATCCACATAGCTTGCAATTCTTTTCTGGGTGAGTCAACTTAATTAATTTTCTATTTCCCATTAGGTACTTAATGAATTATAAATTATTTCTCAAGGATTACTGCGCAATGTACAAGACTACTGGGCGTCTGAGTTTCAATTTTGTATCGTCTACAAATTTTAAAATAGTCGATTAAAGAGCTAATGTTCCAAAACTAAAGCATTTCACTCAAGCAGATACAAGTAGAATTAAGTACTGCAATTACGTCGTGTGAGATACAGTTTGGAGCAATGTATCGAAGGAAACTCACTTTTAATTCTAGATAAGAGTGAAAGTTGTAGTGCAAAAATAGCCTTGTGTGTAATAAAAACTCGTACAAGAGGGTTTTGCAGGAGTTAAGGCCGCACAATGTTATAATACACTTTTATAAATATTTGTATTAATTTTTTTGTAATTCAGTTTTCATGTAACTTTATACTATAATGTAATAGTGGATATATTTTGTTTTCTTTATTTATTTAATTAGTGTGCTTTATATAGCAGTTTTATGCTCAGTTGTTAATATTTAATTTACACTTATGTCCATAAATTAAGGATAATGCAAAATCAGGCAAAGGAAGAGTTAGAAGCAAAACGAATTTGACTTATTTGTAAAGCTTATTTATTAAAGAAAATGTGAAGAGCAAAAAAAGATGCTATATGTTTGATATTATTAAAAAAATTAGCGATTTTTTCTGCCTGGAGCAAATTGCAAAAAAACCTACTTACAAAAAACCAATATTACAGGGTTGGTATGATTGTTAATACATTGTATGTTTCCCAGACGATGCAATATAGTTCGTACAACGCCTAGGCATGCTGAGTATCAAATAATCGATCTGATCTTGGTTGCAAATTACTAAGGACTGTACTAATTTTTTAGTAAATTTAATTTAAGAAGTATTTTTGAATTTTAATTTAGAAAAATTTTAGAAAAACTTTTAAAAATTTAAAAAGAAAAATTTAATTTAATTTAATTTTTTTTAAGTATTGTAATATTTAATTATATTAAAACTGAACTCAAGATGTGTAATAAAACTTACTAAATACTGGCCAAAAATTTAAGGAAAAGGAGAAAAAGATTAAAACGCAAACTTACTGGGTGGAAAGGTTGTGTTTAGCAAGGCATTGTTCGGATTGTTGTCGCATTCGTTAAGGGACACAATGGATGCTGATTGTGAGCAAAAAGTGAATACTAAGTTATGCGTTAAGTTCGGGAAAACCTCTAGTGATACGTGGAACATGATTAAGCCAGCATGTGCAAGCGAGGCACTTTCAAGAAGTCGCGTTTGCGAGTGGCGCTAAAGGAGACAGGGATTCAGTGCAAGACGATCCCAGAGCTGGACGTCCATCTATAGCACATACCAAAGCAAAATTCGGAGCGTGTAAGGCAGTTATAGCAAGAATACCGTCATGTAATTGTGCGTATGGTATCAGAAGAACAGAATTTGAATTGCAATGTGTGTCAAAAGATTGCATGCGAAGATTTAGGGAAATGGAAACTTAATGCCATTTACAGAGGCTGTTCGCACATTTTTTAAACGATGTATATTGTATTCCCAAAACTAAATTACATAAAATTCTTGTGTTTTAAATGTTCCATTTGACATCCCTTATTTTGCCAGGATAATAATACCTTTTGAAGTGTCATAAGTGGTATTCTATCCCATTCCTCCAGAACAGCTTTCCAGAGTCCTGTTAGGTTTTGGGGACAACGTTTGGATAATGCAGTTTTTTAAAAGTTCGAAAGCCCAAATTCCATAGGTGACACATCGGGAGATTGAGTAGGAATATCAGTGAAGGGTATGGCCTCGATACCAGTTTTTTGTTCCATTTCCTTTAGGAAATTTACAGTGGATTTGGATGTGTGACTGCTAGCTTTGTGCGGATGGAGTCTCACAGATGGGGGCACATCTCACAGATGGCACTGTGGGTAAAGCGATGGTATTTCATTCAGAAAAATTGGTGATAAAATATGTTCCTGATTGTATTTGGAGTTAATCTCGACATTTTTTTGCACTCTCTTTATTTTTAACTTGCCATTATAAGAAAAACCGGCAACAATCATGAATCCCTTAGAAAAACTTTCTTTCGATTCTTTGAACCATGTACTTAAATTGTTTTCCCCTTTTATGATAATAAATGGCTCTTTTTTTGTTACAACCATTTAATTACACCCATGCTTCATCTATTGTGACAATTGTTTTCCATTTTCCTTTGGATAAGTGTTTCTCGTATAGAATTCTGCAGCGTGGCCCGCGTCGAGCGATATGCTTTGGAAGAAGACGATGCACATTGCGTTTTTTCGCTTTCTTAAGATTTAAATCAACGTTTATCATTTTGTTTACAGTGGACACCGAGCATTTTAATTATTTTGCAACTGTCCTTTGACTAGGGGGATTTTCTTTTAACATTAAACAACGTACCTTTGCAATAGTCGAAGATGTCCGTTTTTTCCTAGGATACTTGTTTGGAATTTTTGTCCCACTTGGAGGCTCCAATTTGACGTTTCTTTTTCCCTTTCTTGTTGATGATATTACCTATCGACGCTTTAGATATCACAAACACTGACTCTCACATCTTTTTTGGACAACGGAGTATGCATATTTCTCTTCGGAAAGAGCGTCAATGTAGCCTTCGAACCACTGCTTTGTTAAATTCGCCATTTTGAATAAAAACAAAACTTTCCAGCCACAGACGATAATTTTGACTTTTAAAAACATAGTACAATTGCAATTACTTCTTTTGCAGCAAACGATTTTTTATTACCGCTTACCAAAATCGTCTAAAAAATGTGCGAACAGCTTCTGCAGTCCCTCATTTACTAACAGATGAACGGAAATAGGAAGGGTGAAGCAGATTTTCTGCTGAACTATTGGATAGAGCCAGACGTGGTCCCCCATTTGTGTCAAAGATTATTGCGATTTTTTCTTGTTTCTGAGAGTGAAAAGGTGACTGAAAAGAAAGCTTGATTAAGATTATTGCCCACATCCAACGGACTGTGACAAATAAGCTTGCAAGCATCGCTGTTGAAAACTTCTCTGCTTGCTTCCAAGACTTCCAGAAATGTTAGCAGTTGTGTACAGATAACAAAGGGAACTAACTATGTTCATAGCAGCTAGAATCATTACATTTTTGACAGAGGATGTATATACGTACGTACAGACGTCATGAAAATATGTCTTCGGAATCCGTTTTCAATTCATTCTTTAACCGGTTTGGGGATAAGGAGACCTTTATTCTGTCTGTACGTGCATATGTCATGCAAAAACATCATTCAAATGAATTTGAGAGCAACCAAAATGGATGTTTTCCTTGAAATATGATAACCGAAATTTTTCGCCATTGCAATACTTCCTTTAGGAGATGGAATAGGGTTCAGAATATCCGAATAATATTTTGGAAGGCAGCAGATATCGACTAGCTACAAAACAAGACATTTCGATGGAAATGAATCTTCCAGAATAGAAGAAAGTTTGTGAGGTAAGCTGGTCCAGAAAAAGAAGTTTGAAAATCAGGTGTCCATCGCATTTTGAAGTTCTGTCTTTAGGAAAGCTACATTTTAAGAACAATTTCTAATCCCGGTAACATAATCCCGACCCTTTGTAAGATGTGCAGTGTGGAAAAAAGGATGTTGGCAGCGATGGGGCTATGTTTAAAAATGGGCATTTATTAAAAAAATATTTTTTGCAGATTCTTTTAAATTTTAAAAACTAACCGTAAGTTAATAAACACTAAAGTTTATGACTATTCGAAGCATGTAAGTATATAATTTTGAAGAACACCGTGCATCATTAAGGATTATTTCTTCAGGTTTAATTATATACTGCGCAACACTAAATAAACAGAAAACTATTGGTAAATTCTAAGAAAAGAATCTCTTGTCTTTCAGAGAAAATAAATTATTGGAGTTACAAGTATCGCCATCTCCAACTCGACAGCCTGGCGTGAAATTTGACCTTCCAAACGTTTTACGTAGATCTCGTTTCGTAGCAGATGTTCCTCAGTTTCTGTTTTCACCCGCAAGATTATACACTTCTGAAATATTTCCTGTTGGAAAATTTTTTACAATTTATTAAATCCATAACATGTAATAATCCAATAGAAATTGTGAAGAGATATTATTTTCGACATCCAGATTAAATGACCACCATTCTTTTTAATGTCTTTTCGGCTTCGCCATTTTCTTTAATCTGTGACCCTCAAACGATGCATCTATCCACATTGTCAATAAATAGCTCTAAGAAAGACCTAGAGCTCAATTAAAAGCTCAAGATGTCTTTAAAATAAATGTACACTGCGCAAAAAAAAAGGACACTTCTATATCTCCCGTTCTACTGGGCCGATTGACGAAATTCAAATTGCGTTTTCCATGTCTCGAAAGGACGACTTAGGATATATATTAGATTTATATATAGCATTGTTCAAATATAGTTATTTTGACACAAAATCGGACTTTTTCTGAAATGACATGCCAATTGTTTTCCATATTTCGATTCTATGACTCAAATTATGCCAAACTGCGAAGTTTTGTAAAAATCGCATGAGTAGTTTTTCAAAAATTAGCTCTCAAAATTTTAGCTCCTCAATGTTAATTGAATTTGATATATATTTATTTATATCTCTTTTTTTATGAAACTTATTGGATTCCTTCTTACATAGTTTGAAATTTAGGTTCATTCCAAACAAAATTCGCTCATTTTTTATGATTTATTTTTTAAATTTGTATTTTTAAATAATTTTTATAAATTTTGAGGAAAAACATTTTGAATTATAACCTATAAAATGTTTACAGTCATCTTAAAGTAGATTTATTTCTAAGCATACCTGCAAAACATTAGAGCTTTTTATTCAAAATTTCCGAAGATATTCGCGAATTTATATATTGGCGCGTTTTGAAATAAATTTGGCACATTTGTTGAAAGCGATGATAAAGAAAATAGGGTTTACGCACTTTGTTAAAATTATTTGAAAGTAGAACCATGTGAATTTTTCCTCTTATCCCCAACTTCAATTAACTTTTTTTTTTTTTTTTTTTTTTTTTTTAAAAAAAAATGGACGTGGAAATTTTCCAGTATCCGCAAAGAATTGTAGTAAGTTTGGTATTTATTTCATATTCTGACGCTGAAAAAAACACGCGATTGCATGTGACGTCACTGTATGTCGGGCACTTTTCGCTGATGTCAGCATTTTAAATAAATAGCTGCTGTTGGCAACTTTTTTGTTTCAGATTAAAATAACTGACACCGTATGTTATTGCCACGTTAATTGTTTTATTGATATTGAAAAAAAGGTGTTATATTACATCAAATTTAAATGACGTCATACGTATACATATATTACCTTTTGATGCGTCAAAAGTTTTCGTTTCCTCGTTTGGCAACAAAACAATATTTGAGAATTTGTTGTTGCTTGGAAAGAATGAACTAATTTCATTAATATTGAAATGTTTTATGCATTTTCCTTTCAGGTGTATATAGAACTTACAAATTTTGCTTTGGTGGTAGCCTGTTAATTATAATACTATATAAATCGACAAAACATCCTTAGTTCTTTTATCCGAAAATTGCTGCCATTCTGGATAAAATGCGGCTTTATCTGTAATAGAACTGGCCCATATTCGTTCCGATAACTGAAGATCTAACGTACACTTACGACTCAAATTATGCCTAAATATTAAATTTTGTAAAATTTACGGAGAAATTCATAAATTTATTTTGGCGAATTTTTTTCTGTTTGAGCTAAGAATAATTCACTTGGAGAACTTCTTAATATGTGGCAACCTATTTTCCTTCGCTTCCATTGTGCAGCGGAGGAAAAAAGTCACATCGCTCCTGCCTTTTTACACTCTTCTGTTCGGCATATTCTTAACAAATAAATGCCTTAATAAAAGCAACGTTTCCCGAACAGTGTTTAGAAGAACATTGGTGTTCCGCAAAAAAAAAAAAAAAAAAAAAAAAAAATTATGAAATTGAGTTTAGAAAAGAGCGAAGAATTGTCTACGTGTGTGTATTGAATACAATTTAAAACAACACTTAAAATTATTTAAAGAGAAAACATAAACACATACAAAATGAATTTCTGTTAGTGTTTATGTTTCGTGCTCGGAACTGTGTTGTTAGGTATCGCGATTTTTCGCAGATTTGCTGCTTCTAACAAGTGCCTGGGCTGCTAAAATTTATTTTATGGGATTTTGCGGCTTCAGCATGGTTACAGCCGAAAACTTCGCGAACGAAATAACGTAAGGTGAAAACGTCGTGGTACAAAACATCGTGGGAGAAAATAAAGCAAAGAGAAAACATTGCAGTTCTAAAACATCGTGGTGCAAAATATCGTCGTCGAAAATAAAGCGGTTCAAAAACTTCGCAGTTTAATAACATCGTCGTCGAAATTATCGTAGTAAAAAATAAAGCACCTACCAATCATCGCATGACGATAACATCGCAGACATGCGTTTTTCAGGCTTTCATAATTGTTAATGGATATTCGCATAACGATTTATGAGCGCAAGGTGGAAAGAAGGATAATTTTTACTTTCATATTTTTATTAGCTAATAAATTTTTAAAAAACAAGAAATTTAAACAAAACAAGAAATAATTTTCACTATAAGATTATCACATTAACAAAAGTGAAGAAAAAATATCATAATTACTAGCAATTTTTTTATAGATAAGTTCATGCAGTTAGTTACTTATCTTTTTTTTTCCTATTCTCTTTTAGATTATACTTTTCATGAAAAATTACCAGTAAAACTTTATAAAAAAAAATAATGTATTAATGACCTTTGTTAGTTAAGCATGCCAGTTTAAAATTAAGTGCCATAAGTTGTGTTAATTTTCTATGCTTAAGTTTCCATTTTACATTTACAGCAAATATTTATTAGTTAATAAAAAATATGAAAGTGAAAATTATCCTTCTTTCCATCTCGCGCTCACAAATCATTATGAGAGTTTTTACAAACCATCATTAAATTTTACAGTTATCAAAGCCCGAAAAAATGCATGTCTTAGATGTTATCATCATGTTATGATTTGTAGGTACTTTATTTTTGACCACGATATTTTCGACGGCGATGTTTTTAAACTGCAAAGTTTGTGAACCGCTTTATTTTCGACGACGATGTTTTGTACCACGATGTAGAACTGCGATGTTTTCTCTTTGCTTTATTTTCTCCCACGATATTTTGTACCACGACGTTTTCTCCTTGCTGTATTTTCTCCGCAACGTTTTCGTCGGTGATGTTTTTCCCGTGATGTTATCGGCGGACATCCTTCAGCATTTCCTTGTATTACTTTTTCTGTCTTGCCGCCCAGACCAAAGGGCCCGTTTTCGAATTCCGGAGAAGGCATGGTTGTAACTGTCTGTCCGTTCATAGAAGGCAAAAGTCGCCCACCTATAAGGTGCCTCCATAACAAAGTGACCACCACTTCTGGATCTACTTGCGACCAAGTCGAAGTACGCTGAGGACTTGCAATTGGTAAAAAAACTTTAGCTTAAACTTTTTATACAGTTATATATTTTATACTTTTTATACAGTATAAGTACCTTAAAACTTTTTATACAGTTGTATTGTGTGTGTTGTTCTTAATTACCTCACTTGTCTGACAGTTGCACCAGCACAAGCCTGTGAAATTCATCATGGCAAGTAGTGCAAGGGCCTGTCGTTAGCAAGAACCTTGAGCATCATACAAGGAACAATACGACTGCTCACTCCGTTCCAACCTGTCTTACCCTACCAACAACCTCTTCAGAGGACTTTTCGCTCGCCGCATGTTTAGAGTGCCCCATGCCACACAGACACTATACATTTACGAACATCCATGTTTTCTCCGAGATTCGAACCCGGGCCCTTCGGTATCGCAGAAGGCTTCCCTAACCAGTATACCGTCTAGGCGGCACTCATATTATGTAACCATTTGTGTTCATCTGAATGTATTACCTGCTTAGTATCTTTTATGCAATAATTTTGCTGCGTATTTTTGTGTCTGAATTTGTGACCTCTAAATTGCTTATTTCGTATATTATGATATAGATCTTCAAAATCTGAATGGACCAATATTTGAATTGTTAGCATAGCTTATTTAGAATACTACGATGGGAGATACCCAACGTACGTACTCTCAGTTGGCCTTTTGTTGGTAAGTTGGCGACAGTTAGAGATTTTTCGCCAAATTGGCGATATTTTAAAAACGCATTTTCTTTTATGCAGAACAAATTTTCAAACTCCTATGAGCTACTACCCAACACACTGTTACGAAATGTTCGGGCGCGGTAAGATAGCTTCCACGCAAAGCAAGCTTAGGGTTGCCCGAAAATGGCAATGGATGGTATAGTTGCCACATTTGGCTAGAAATCGCCCATTTGACGACCTTTGGGGACAAAATTGGCGATATGCTATAGACCTATGGAGAACCTTCTGGAACGAATTCTTACTGGTTTAGCCCAGAATGTTCTCGAACACAAGCCAAAAGCTATATAAACCCTGCTGGTACGCGGAACGTGAGTCAGTGCGAAGTCAGTGCCTAATCTACCGAGTTGATAGTCAGTCAGTGAGCAAGTGTCTCGTAGTCAAGTGCCGAATTGGTCGTCGAGTGCACCGAGATAGTGTATCGCGAGGCAGAGCATCCTCGAGTTTCATCTTAGAGTGTGTTGAGCTCCAAGAACGACCGAACAAAGTCGGGATCTGTACTCTAGTCTATCTTCGAGTGCACCGCGAGTTGTAGCGTGAAGAGTCTCGAGAGTACATGAAGTTCCGAGAACGACCGAGCAGAGTCGGGAGCTGCACTCTGGTACTTTGCCGTGAAGCTGTCTCCACCGTTATAGCCTGATGGCCTGAAGGCTGTGTTTCTGATTGTTTATAGTAGTTTTTCGACAACTGTAAGCGTGATTTTAGAGCTGTCTTGAAAAATACTGGCCAATAAAGTGTGTCTTGATATTTCATCGAGTGTAGTCGTTATTCACTCCAAATCCGAAACCCCTGTAACGTACGTACATAAGAAGAAGGAAAAAAAACCTAACAATACGTACACTCATTTGGCCTTTTGTAAGTTGGCGACCGTTAGAGAGTTTTCGCCAAACTGGCGATATTTTGAAAACACATTTTTCTTTCTGTAGAACACATTTTAAAACTCTCATGAGCTACTACCCAAAATACGTACTCTCAGTTGGCCTTTCGTCAGCAATTTGGCGACCGTTAGAGATTTTCGCCAAATTGGCGATATTTTGAAAACGCATTTTCCTCTCCGCGGAACACATTTTCAAACTCCTATCAGCTACTACCCAACATGTGCATCCTCAGTTGGCGACAATTAGAGATTTTTCGCCAAATTGGCGATATTTTGAAAACGCATTTCCCTTTCTGCAGAACACATTTTCAAACTATCAGCTACTTTTACTATTAGAAGTGCCAGTCAACACTATAAACACAGCCGCATTGCAGCTGAGATTCAGTTCAATGATTTAGTTCCGACATACGCAATTGTATTGTAATGAGTTTTATTCTTTGTAAGCGATTTTGTTGACCTGTAATATTCCCCGGGTTTTAAAGAGGTTCCCCCCCCCCATCTCTGTTTTTCTCCTTCAGCTGTTTATAGCTGTTCATCTTCTTGTACAGCTGTAATTTATTTCATTAAAGTGCCGATTTCCTCCAGATTATTTGGCGAAATTATGAAAGAGATCTGCACAAACTCATAGCGTGCCATAATACTGTGTATTATCTTATTTACTTTTAACATTAACCTTTCAGACTTTCAACAGATTTAAGTAATAAACGTTTATGTTAGAATCATAAAACGCCAGTCTGAGAATTTTAATCAATGCCAAAATACATGCTAGATATTTAAAAAAAAAAAAAAAAAAAACAGAAATTAGCCCAAGGGCTGCGTTGACGATGCTCATTAATGTCGTTTTTCAGCTTCACCCTCCTGGTTTTACAAGTCTATAAAGATGCATTTCGCATCCTTAATTCCGTAACTCGAAGTCGTAAATAGAACTTCAGATCCCCCCCCCTCCAAAACCAAACATTAGGTCAATGGGAACAATTGTGGGGTCCATAAATCAAACAGACGGCAATGAAATCTGATCACGTTCATGAAAGCAAATGGTTTCTTTCCTTGCCCATAACTCCACGGCAAAGCTTTATTTATGATAATTTTAAAAGCGCGTTTTTGATAGCCATTTGCTTTTAGCTTCACTGTACGAAATAAAAAGGAAGTATTGTAATCGTGAAAAATTTTGGGTATCATATTTCAACGAAAATATCCATTTTTGACCGCTATCGAATGCAATTTAAAGATGTTTTTGCTTGACATCTGTAGGCAAGGACAGACTAAAGGGCTCTTTTTTTCCAAAAAAATTATGAAACTGATTTAAAATGGATTCTGAAGAGATTTTTTTTGTGGCGTCTGTACGTACGCACATACGTATGTATGTATGTATCTCGCATAACTCAAAAACAAATAGCCTCAGAACATTGAAATTTTATATATAGGACTGCTATAACATGTAGATGTGCACCTCTTATTTTGTTTGCAATCGGCTGCACCAAAAGTATATAAAAACATGTATATTGTTTCAAAAGAATATAGTAAAGTTAAATTAAATTTAAATATAATTCTCTTGCGCCATTGCTGCAAGGAATGAAATTTGAATTTAACAAAATTTCTATTCGTAAAAAATTAATTATAGAAATAGGTTTAAAAGAAATTATAAATAATTTATATTGCTGCGAACTAATCTACAATATCATTTAAATTCTGAGAACATAAGCAAATCAAGTGCAAGTATCAAAATCTATTTAAATCTATTATCTATCTTTTTTTAAATCCTAAAAAAATAAATATGCATAAATGAATAATTGTTGAGCTGGCAGAAGACAGACTTATCAAGGGGAAGTTGCCCTCAAACCTAACTCTTCAATTATTCAATTCGTGTTTCGTCATTTATGTAGGCAAGTGTTAAATTCAAAACCAAAAGTAAACCAAATGATGTGACCTACCAAAAGCAATTCAAACGAGTGGAACTTTTATAAAAGAACAAATCAAAGCCAATACAAAACAATACCCTTTATAAAACAAATTTTTTAGAAGACCAATTTAATTTAGAAACTCTTGCCTACAAAAAACTTCCCCGACACGAATATGCATATAAACAAAAACGATACAGGTACTATTAACGTACAAAAAATAAACTAGAAACTAAATTACATAATACTAAAATAATATAATAAAGGCAAGTAAAAAGTAAGTTTTAAATTAAATTAATTAATTTGCCATTATTTCTGTTGGAGTGTGGACAAGGAGCAGCAAGTCAAATTAATTGATGTAAAGTAGTGTTTCTTCTATTTTATAAAAGAGGGCGCTAGTATGCACTCTGTTACTCGACTCGGTGAGCTCAATTTCTTTATTCTTATCTATTTGTAAATTGGGCATTTTTTGCTTTAAAAATGATTGAATTATGTTGTTCTTATCTTTTGTTTAAGATTTGTATGCCTTTTGTTAACCTGCATGCAATAATTGTAGAATTATCAACAATTTAAAAGTTTTTTCAAGTGTGGCTAAGCCTAATTTTTGGTTACAATAGCGGCCATATTTGACCGCTATCCGGCCACATTTGTTTACATTTGAAACTTAGCAGAATAGGGGATTTGCTGCCAATCTAGAGAAACTGAGCTTCGCAACAACAAAGTAACGCCTTCTTCTATTACTGGGAATTAAATTATGCTTAATTCGTTCTGGAATTTTCATTTAAATTATTTGCTTGTTTTTGCGTACAAACTGTCATTTGATTGTAAAAATAGTTTTTTTAATTGTTTTAACTGTACTGGGTGTTTTATATTTTTCTATATTTTTGAATTTTTAATAAAATATTTTGAATTTTTATGTATTTTTGCCCTGTCGCGAAGTAAGAGCTGAATTAATTAATAGTGCATGGGCATTAGGTAAGCGGCGCTGAATCGTCTGTTGAAAAACAGTTTTTTTTTTATTTGTTTAATTTCTTTTATGCATCGTTTTAGATTTATTTTAGTATTTAAATAGAATTTGTGATAATTATTCAGATGATATAATTTTTGTGCACTCTGAGTTATAAAATGAATGAGATGCAACTCTGTTAAGTGAACCTAGCGCCGAAGTTGGCTATAGTAAATAAACATATTGAACTTTAAACAGTACATTTATTCTATTGTGGTTTATGCGCTATCGACGAAGTAGATTTAATTCAAAATTCGTTAACGGTTAATTCAATATGTTTAAATGAAATGCAGGAAAATTGTGCATAATTAATTTAATATTCCGTATAAGGAAGTCATGTGGTGTTTTTTTAATAAATGTTTTACGGTTGGCATACAGGCTGATCTCTCGTACAGGTATACAGGCAGAAGATTAAGCGAAATATTACTTAAACTCCCCGAAAATGAATGGATGGATTTTATGAGCTTTCTGAGAAGTATGTAATATGTGTAATTCAGGTACTCAAAAGGATTATGTTCGTGTGTTTTACTCTGCTCGTGGGGCACCAATGAGTGATCAGCGCTCGTCTGTATACGCTGAAAACTCATTTTTCAAGACGGCGAATTTGCAAAAATAGACCTATACATAACAAGTCCTCATCTTGAGCATATTAGAAACCGAGTGATAAAAATATTGAATACTAATATTGCAACTTGCTCTCTTATCTTGCGGAATGGGCACACCTGCCTTATGGGTTTTCATAGATTTCCCCTTACGTAACGTGAATACAAGCCAGTTTTCTTTTAAATGTCCCCCACGAAAGCATCCCTTCCATTGGTCAGAGAGTGATCGAAAACAAATAACTTAACTAAACTCGCTGACCATGTCGTCTCGTTACTAAATACTGATGATAAGATCGCATAACTTTAAAAATAATTCATTGCTTGCTGTTCTGTAGAAAGCAGATTCCAAATTTTAATAATTTTTTTCTCAAAATGCAAGGGCAAAAGTGCTAAAAGGTAGCTTATCGAGAATCAGTTGGGGTTACATCAAACCAAAGAGCAGATACTATGAATGTACTAGGAGATAAGTCCCCGAGTTAATTTTTTTCCAAGCAAAAACAAGAAATTTAAGAGTTCTAAAATGTCGCTATAGACTTCTAGAATGTCGCCAAGATGGCAATAAATCATTAAATGTCGCTAAAATCCGATATGAGAGCTTCTGTTCATTTCTTTGTTTGAACTACCTTAAAATTCAAATATCAGTGGCTTCAAAATTACAAGATCTACAACATAATACACGAAATAAATACGTATAAACACAGTAAGTAGCTATAAATTCTAGTAAATAAAAATACACAAAACAATTATTACATGAAATGTACTGAATAAATAGATAAACAAATACAACGTATAACACTACATAATAATACATAGAACCTAAAAACATATAAAACTAAAAAAAAAACAATCTGAAAGCTTTCAGATTTTACATTACGGCCAAAGGGGCGCTTTTTTAACGTTTTGTGTGTTACCTTTATTTATTAAATATCATGTTCTTCGCACTTAAACCATAAAATTCAATTCAACAGTAATATCGCAAAATAATTTTAAACTGAGCATATCTTTAAAATTTCCGATACACAGTCTCGCCCGCTGGAGATAAAAATGTTTTGCTTTTCCGTACAATGCTACCGTTGCTCGCTTTGAAATCCTGGAGTTTCTTAATCAGAAATTCGTTAAACTGTTATCAAAATAGAAAATAGAAAATAAAATAAATTCCAAATTTGGGTTTCCAGATGCCGATATTCGGGCTTTATTTATCGTTGTTTTATCTAGGTGTTGTTGGCTATAGGTACCGTTGTTAAAATTTGATGGCTCTAGGTACCGTTGTTTTATCACAATACGAGAAACATACATACATTTATAGAGATTCTTCATTATTTAATTTCTTTAAATGCAACACAGGGCGATAATATTTGATGGCTCTAAGTACCGTTGTTTTATCACAATACGAGAAACATACATACATTTATACAGATTCTTCATTATTTAATTTCTTTAAATGCAACACAGAGCGATAATATTTAATGGCTCTAAGTACCGTTTTTTTATCACAATACGAGAAAGATACATACATTTATAGAGATTCTTCATTATTTAATTTCTTTAAATGCAACACAGGGCAATAATATTTAATGGCTCTAGGTACCATTTTTTTATCACAATACGAGAAACATACATACATTTATACAGATTCTTCATTATTTAATTTCTTTAAATGCAACACAGGGCGATAATATGTTATGGCAACTGCTAGGAAAGTGATAAGGAAATTTACAATCGACGCAAAATACCAAAACGAAATTAATAGCCCTTCTGAGTTAGAGCACTTTGGGCTAAAAATGTGCAACAGTATGAAGAAGATGCACGTTTTTTAAAGCCATTTTGCTCCTAAAAACTTTAATAAACGCGAATTTCTTAAAATACAGCGCAAACTAGCAAACATATACATACAAAACTTAATTTTTGTGACAACAATCCTTCTTCGAGAACTTTTTTCTCGCAATTTCGAATCTGATTCATGAATAAATTTCGCAGAGATGTATATTATTAGTAACATTTCCTTCGACCGCTTTCGTAATTCAAAAAGAATTTTAGTTTTTGCTGAGAAACAAACGAATGCTGAAATTTCCATTTCATCTGTGCGTTAGGCTTCCAAATTATTAATGTGAAATACCAAACCGAAAAACATTTATCTTTTTGATAGTGAAACTGGTTTGCATTTTACTTAAAAGAAGTGAAGCAAAGTCCATTAATTTTTAAACCACTCCTCGGGAAATCTTCATCGCAAAGGAGTAATCCGTTCGATATTACTCCGAAGTTATTTCTGTAAGGCTACTAGATTGTCACGATAAGTTCTGAAATAAATTGGAAAAGTAATGGATGAAGTGTGAACAAATTATACGGGCTTCTCTACACGCGTTGTGGTTTTTGTTAAAATTACAAATACTCGAAATACCACAATTAATTTTACTATCAAAAATTTTACACTGATTTTACCAAGTAGTCGATTTTAATTAGAACTAAACCAATGGGGTATTTTCTGTACTTGGCATAAAACTGGGAACTGAAGTAAGCATCCTTTCGATTCGAAGCATCTAAAAGAATATCAAACACTCACAATTACACTCATGTGCATAAATTAAGGATAATGCAAAATCAGGCAAAGGAAGAGTTAGAAGCAAAACAAATTTGACTTATTTGTAAAGCTCATTTATTAAACAAAAGGTAAACAGCAAGAAAAGATGATATGTTTGATATTATTAAAAAAATTAGCGATTTTTTCTCCCTGGAGCAAATTACAAAAAAAAAACCTATTTACACAAAACCAATATTACATGGTTGGTATGATTGTTAATACATTGTATGTCTCCCAGACGATGCAATACAATCCGTACAACGCCTAGGCATGCTGAGTATCAAATTATCGATCTGATCTTGGGGGATATTGCACCACTCAAAAAGCAATGCACTCCGAAGTTCCGGTAGACATGAAGGAGGAGGTTGACGGGCTGCAACTCGTCGGCCAAGCATGTCCCACTCGTGCTGTACTGGATTCGAGTTCGGTGAGAATGATGGCCAGTCCATACGGGTGATAGCCTTCGATTGAAGGCATTCGCTTACGATGTTTGAACAGTGAGGACGGGCGTTGTCATCCATAAACACAAATTGTGCGCCCATGGCGCCCCGAAACAAACGTACATGTTGTTCCAGAATGACGTCCCGATAGATTTGGCTTGTCATGGTTCCAATTTGAACATGCAGGTCAGTTCTGGAACCCAGAAAAATTCCACCCCAAACGAGCACTCCTGCACCACCGTAACGGTGTCGTTCGATGATGTTTTCTTGGTGGTAACGGGTACCTGGAACTCTCCATATGAAAGTCCGGCGAGAATCAGACTGCAAGCTAAACCTGGACTCGTCGGAAAGCATCACACAAGTCCACTGTTGCGGTGTCCACAATGCTTCCTCTCTAGTCCAGGCTAACCGCAGGCGACAGTGAGTTGCAGTAAGTGGAACGCATCTGACAGGTCTACGAGCACATAGACCAATCTGCCCTAAGCGTCTGTACATGGTCTGCCTTGAAATTGTCTTACCGGTGGCTGAAGAGAGCTGACGAGACAGGTCTGAGGCTGTGCTCCGCCTGTTTCTTTTGGCAGTAACTGCCAAATACCGGTCCTCATTCGGCGTTGTAATTCTGGGGTAACCTGTGCTGTAACGTCTAGTCACATTACCATCATCTTGGAATCGTTGCCAAAGCCTGGAGATGACACTCTGGGCAATTCCAAGTTCATCTGATACTTCCAGTTGAGTATGCCCACATTCCAGACGGTCGATAATTCTACCACGTACAAAATCATCCAAATGCATCCTTTGTGTCATAACTATTCGGTTATTGCACTGAAATGCTTATAAAGCGCCCGCCAACAATTTTACTTCTTTGCCTGTATTCCTTATATATCACTCTCGTCATTGTGACGTACCATCGGTGTCATCTGGTTACTTCCTGAAATTTGAATATGATTCTTGAAGATGTGTGTAGTGATTTTACAGGTGATATATTTATTTTAGAGTTCGATTTTCGCGTGACTTCGAATTATCCTTAATTTATGGACATGAGTGTAGTTTAATCATAATTACTTTGAATTTAAGAATATATATAAGTAGTTTAAAGGGTGACATACTTTGCTAGTTCCTAAATTCTTCGTTTACAGGCGACCGAAAGGTAAATCCATTAAACACTGGTATTTCAACGCGGATAAAAATTCCATCCGATGGCCTGGTTAAATGGGGAAGTTTTCGTTTTTTCCCTTATGTGTAACAAGCCCACCAGCGACCGAGCGGTTAAGTCGCTGAAGACTGGTAGTTCCGAGTTGGGTTATATCCAAGTTACCACTAACTTCTAGAGTAAATATTCACTATAAGCTCAGAATCACAATGCATAAAACTTTGCTAAAATCCTCTACGATTTGAAAGCGAGCAGTGGCAACAGTGACTCAGTAGAGTCACTACTGACTTTGACTCAGTAGAGTCACTACTGACTTTGACTCAGTAGAGTCAAAGTCTTGACAGGGTCTCTTAAATAACCACGAGTCACAAATACCCATCTTCCGAAGTAACTTTATGGCTTCCTCATGTGAAACGGTATTCATTACCCACATACTATAAATATGCTATCCATCATTAAAATCCGCACCATTAA
>KK117732.1:0-71148 GCA_000611955.2 Stegodyphus mimosarum
TTAATCAGGGCGAACAAGCGGGCCCAGCCCGCTCAGCTGGCGGGCTTGCCCGCTAGTATATATATAAAAAAAGGAATGTTTTCAAGCGAAAGATAATATCATTAAAGTTGAAAAATCCGATAATTCAAAGGACAGTTGGAAAATTATTAAAATACTCAATATCAATTGTAGACAAATTGATTAATGCTCATTTGAAACTTAAGAAGAAACTTTCTCCACGACATATCGCAGAACACAGAATCAGTTGCAGAATTCTTTATAGGAAACTTTTATCCAAACAAAAATGGAAAAATGTTGTCAGAATAGATGAATCTTAGATTTATTTAAATAACTTCAATAAAAAGAGATACATTTGTTATAACCAAAGGGAAGAAAAAATTTTAAAATAAGGTTTCGAAAGAAAGGTTTTTAAAGGGTTTTATAATTGTAGCTGGATTTTCATACATGGCAAATTAAAAATAAAGAGAATGCAAAAAAAGTCAAAATCAACTCCGCATATCCTCAAATTTTATAAATTTATTTCTTAATTTAACCAATGGTTGATAGTTTCAAGTCACGTAATATATGTAACGAATTTTTAAAACGCATTTTCGAACATTAAATACAGAAATTTAAATTTACTAAAAAATCTTTTAAATCTTAGTGAAGGTAAGTATTTTAAATGTAAATAATACATTTTAATCTTTGTAAAGGTAATGCAATTAATAATTCATAAAATACAATTATTCAGTAGGTCTAATATCTACACATTTCTCTAAATTTAATCCTTTCTGCAACAAATACGAAGTTTACTTTTTTGCATTGAAAATTTTAGACGAAAAGCTTTATTTTTAGAGCAATCATGTATATAAAAGTTGTGAAGCGATTATATTATTTTTTCCCTAAAGTGAAATAAATAATTACATTTTTATTACATATTCATGCCCAATTTTACTTTTAAGTTTAATATTACACGAAATCTCCCAAAATGGAGTATAGTATTTGTTAATTTGTCATATCGGATCCCTTTCAAAGTAATTTAAGTTTCACAATAAACACATTGCAATTTGGAATGTGCAAAATGTTGGGAAGGATGCATAATATATGCAACAATTACATAATGTTCTTTTTTATTTAAAGCTACTCTAATATTGCACGAACAATCTTAAGTCATTCTAATATTGCATTAACAGAAACAAATTATGTAAAAGCAAACCATGCATATGTGAAATGTTGATTTAAAGGAGCACACAGTAGAATCTGTGTCATTTGTGATAATAATTTATCTTATTAAAACCATGTACAGGGAGCTAGCAGACAGGAGTCAGAACTCTCTCACGAAGTCTTGTGACTGTAATTTCAGTCTGACCTTTACATTTATTATTTAAATTGAAATTTTCCGAGAGAAAGCACTGAAGCTATCCGTTTTAAGATAATGGAGCAAATCGTATGAGTATATATATTTTTTTGAATTCTTAATGACTCTTCGCTATTTATGATTTATTTCCAGATTCTGACATTCTGTGCATTACATTTCAATGATTGTGCAAAGTTTCATTGAAAGATTATCGAAATCTGATGATTGCGTATCAATTGCTTAACGCCTGGATAAAAATAAAATATTGCACTTCTAGATTTTTTTATCAGAACTGCAATTAAGTTTCCAAATTTTGGGGCATTAAAATGATTAAACGTATTAGAAAATTCGGTCACAAGTAAGTGGCCATCACTCAGAATTTAATGTATGCTTTGGGGCACTAATGCACCCCAATGGAATTTGATCTCGTAACCATCCTAGTTTTTTTATACTGCATAGTTTTGTACCCTGTGCATAATCTTCGTTGCAATTTCGTTAGTGGAGAAAAACGTTTTTCTTCTCAGTAATCTGTTCATCTTGTAAATTTTTGTATTTCAAGATAAAAAAATAAAGCACTGAGAGTACTTAAAAAAGCATAACTTAATTTCTCTTAAGTGCATCATGGCAACTCTGCATGAATTATCATATCTTTATATACGGAATTTTTTAATGTCATTTTTTACGCCTTTCCAAAAATGCGTTAATTTTTCGCGTATTTATACATAAAAAAACGAACTGAAAAAAATTGACCATATAAAAATCGATAAAGAATTCCGTTAATGCGGGGTTATGTATATTATCTTTTAATATATAAGTGTAATGAACTGTACTGGAATAAATATTTTAGGAATAATTAGTGTAATTTCACTAAATGCTGAGTTTTAATTGGAAAGTATGAAAATTCTGTTCCAATAAAAATTGCTGAAACGCAACAATATGTTAGATTTGATTTATATCTCCTTCGTTTTAATAAATAACAATTCATTAATAAATAATATTTAATTATGTAACTACAGTGTATTGCACAGAAAGGAAGTAAAATGTAGTTCATGTAGAAATTTGAGGAATAGATCTATACGAAAGTAATTTCACCGTAAAGAAGAATTTCTTTAAAGTTAATGAATCCGTATTATTGCAGATCATTTCTAGAAACGATCAAAGTACTTTAGTAGAAGAAAACGAAATTAATTTATATGAAAGCTGAAACAACGGGATGAAGATTTCCAGGATCCTTCGTAGAATCAAAACCGATCTCAGATACCAGAAATTATTGATGTTGTCTAAAGAAATGCTATGTGGGTGTCAACGCTGTTTAATGTCTGTAATGTCTGTGTGGCGTGAATGTAGTTGCTCTGAAAGTACTGTAACTTTATTTAGGTTAACATTTAAACTAAAACATGATAATAAAATTAGTTGTTTGATATTGATTTTATATTGATATTGATATTGATTTTAAAGATGAAAATGTTTCCAAACAAATATAGAAGAATTTTATATGTGAAATCAGTTATAGCTTCTGAGACTGTTTTAATTTCAGAATTTAAGACTTTCTTGGTTACTGCTGAATGGCCTTTTCAAAATTAAAATTATTTCTCAATAAACTTAATAGCTTTTATTTCATTGGAATACTTTTAAGTAAAATATTACATGGAAATATCCTATTAATCCTTCTATAAATCGATCAAAATTTACTTTTACGTGATTATTAAAAATTATTATTGATTTTGGATATAGATACCAATATGGAATTATGTTACAATCAGCAGCATAATGAACGGTTAAAATAATTCTTTATTTTAAGCGAAATTTGCTCTATAGTGTAAAGATTGCATAATTCGTACCCCTAAGAAAAAATAGATATAAATAATAGTACCTATGAGAAAAATTAATTTATGTGTGGTAATAATATCTTGTTGTTGCCGTTGCTGATATTTATTACAAAAAAATTCCATACAATCTACTTTCTTGGATACAATTTATACCGTTTATGAATATGAACTTAATACAACTTAGACAACCAATATTCTAAGTCGTATTACCAATTACTAAGTTCAAAATTGCATACTTTTAATCAAACTTTCTTTTTCTCAGTTAACGTATTCATGCAATTAATTGCAGCCACGATCACACAGATATTTCTAGCCTATAAGCGACGTTTGTTCCGAATGAAATATTAGTCTCGAAATGGCATTTCGCGTTGAATCACTATAAACACTAGAAAGGCTTTTTACGCTTTCTATGAGCTTAAGGTCCACCAACCTGCTGTTACACTCACGTCTACTAGCCGATTTACTAACAACTCGGCAAAAAAATTACAAAAATATCAAAAGCAGCACATGTTTATATGTTTAGAATTCCCGATGCAGCGTTAAGCGTTGACATATATTTTTACACATTTTTCACTTTCTTCTTAGTTTATCATCTTAAGTTTAGTTTTCTTATTGAGATGCATTTAAAGCCTGAGTATAAACGCCGTATCACTTCTAAAATAGTTGCCGCCAAATATTATCGTCTTGTGTTACATTTAAAGACGTCAAATAATGAAGAATCTACATGTCTTGCATTCTGAAAAACAAAATGTACCTTGGACCATCCAGATTTGAATAACGTAGTCCTTATACCAAACACTGACACATTGGAACCCGAATTTTGAATGTTGAATGGTTTTATTATTTATTTCATATTCTGTAAAACATTAATGAAATTTTGATTAACAAAATAAAAGATTTCAATGCGAGCAATGGCAACACTCTACGAAACATATTTATCTCCAGCGCGCGAGAATGTCTGTCGAATATTCTTAAGGTATGCTATCTATACTATTAAAATCTGTGCGCGTCTGTCTGTTTGTTTGTGACATTATTTCCTTCGGAACGGCGAGGAGTTCAGCTTCGAGAGAGGTACATTCGGATTCCACACCTTCGTGGGAAGCAATTTCGACTATACTCATCTTCGTTGGACTTTAATTAGCCGAGATATCAATTAATTGTATGTCGACACTTTTTCGTTAATGTCAGCATTTTAAATAAATAGCTGCTGTTGGCAATTTTTCTGTTTCGGGTTAAGATAATTGACCTGGTATGTTACTGTCACATTATCAGGACTGAGTGTTCTGTGTATGTTCTTTGGAAACATGGTGAAGTACTTACACGGGTTCTTCTTCTCAAGTCCTGAACTGGAACAGGGAGCGGAAAATACGCTATGTTCTGGTGTAGCTATGGTGCTGGAGAATAACTGCACGTGAAAGGGATTTGAAATCCTCTTTTATTAAATCACTATTATTTACACACTTCCCAACTCGGGAGAGATACAGAAAGTAAAAGACCACACTTAGGCCTAACTTAACAAATCAAATCAATTTAATACTAAACCTAAAATAGAAATGTAATTAAACTTTGCTTCGCAGAGCAAATCGCGGAGTTTGGCCTCTAACAAAAAGGGTGCGTAGCAAGAAATACTAATACTAGCGCATTTCAATTTATTTCAATATGCAATCACGTAGTAAACACTATGGCTTATAATTTTAGCTGCTAGCTGGTCAGGCGAACGTGGAGCAGACTGACCGTGATCTGAGACTAAAGCTCTCTCACACTGAGAGGTTTCTACCTCTAGTTTAAATAGTACTTCGCTGTACTTCATATTAGCATAAGCTGAAAACGCGCGCTTCTTCTGACGGGAAGTTGAAACAGAGAAGAGATAGAAAGATTTAAATTAAAATAAAACTTGGTTAGTTTAACTAAAACCTTACAACATTAGTTCTTTTATTGATATTGAGAATAAGTTGTTATATTGCATTAAATTTAAATCATGACGTCATAAGTTTACATATTAACCACAACTACCAAAAGGTTTTGTTTCCTGATTTAGCAACAAAAAATATTTTTACCAATTGGTTGTTGCTTCGAAAACATGAACTTATCTCCTTCCAACTGAAATGTTTTTATGCATTTTTTAGGTGTACATAGAATTTTAAAATTTTGCGTTGTCTACAGCCCGTTCATCTGGGGGGGGGTTGCTCTCTGGTTTCTTAAATGTTTTGTAATTTTGCTGTTGAAGTGAAATTTGAATTCCAAGCACGTAATATAATTAATATGGTAAATACAAAACGTTAATAAAAAAGAGAAAAAGAGTTTTTTAAATGCATCTCAATAAGAAAACCGAACTTTAATATGATAAGCTAAGAAGAAAGTGAAAAATATGTAAAAATATATGTCAACGCTTAACGCTGCATCAAGAGATCTAAACATATAAATTTGTGCTGTTTTTGACATTTTTGTAATTTTGGTGCTGGTTGTTAGTAAATGGGTTAGTAGAAGTGAGTGTAATAGCAGGTTGATAGAGCGTGAGCTCATAGAAAGCGTAAAAACCCTTAACAAAGCCTTTTAGAGCACCCTTAAGATCTGAAATCTTTCAGATTTAAAAAAAATTATTTTTTCGTTTCCATGTTAATTCCAGCGCATAAACAATGTACCACTCCTTTGCATTTTACTCACTGAATCGTATTCTCTTGGCTGTCTTCCTCACAAATATTACAGGGAGACGAACATGATGTGAAATATCATGGCTGGCTAAGGGTAACTCATTTTGCCGGAAGAGGCGCAGTTCGAGTTATATTATTCCTAATATTTAAAAGGGAACGACGTAAGCATTGGTAAGACTTGCGCAAGCTTCCTTTGAAGAAGAAACCATTATTATGCTAAATTAAATTTCTCTAAAAATTTTCTGTTTGAAATTTCATCACAGGTTTTTAAGTTTAATGATCTGCTAAATTTTGATGTTTAATCTATAACTTTATTTTTTCTAATTCTGTTTAACCTTAAAGAAAATCTGTCTCATTCATTAGCACTAATATATAGATTCATTGATGTTATTCAAAATTTTCTAGTTTTATAAAACATTTCACTGCGTTTAGAACAGCAAAGCAAGTCTCTTATATATGGAAGAAAATCGTCAATTGTTATATACTGTAATATTTCAACTTTACTTCAAAATAGACTCTCTTTAAACGTTTTTCTAATAATCAGAGAGCTTACGTAAAAAAAGAACGTAAGTTGAATTGTAACATAACATATAAAGGCCTTATATAAATATGTCATGCAAAATTATTCAGATTTTATCAACTGTTCTTGTATCTAAATGTTAGTTTATATGTTTCTCTTAAACTTGGTTAATACATTTATTTAATACTAATAGCTTTTTTCACAAAACGAAATTTCATTTTTAACAGTTTTCTAGTAAATATGATATTTGATTTATATTTATTCTGAAGGCATTCATTGTACCATTTATTGCGTGTCAGCAGTTCGTTTATTTTCCAATAACACCTCGGTACGCCAATCAATGAATATATGAAAAAATGCCACTTCTGCCATTCCTCATCAATTCTATTATTTGATAAATTATATCCAGCTTTTATCATAAGAATTTCTTTTCTTTTCTTTTTTCTTTCGTTACTTTTTCTTTTTTTAAACCAAGTAATCTATTCTAAAATACTTTGATTTTACTAGTAAATGATATGTGAGTAACACTCTTCTAAGTAGTGATATATTAACATTAATCTTACTTTGAGCTTATGAATCTACCAAAAATAAACTCGTAAATATCTATTAGTTTAGACTGATGTTAATAAGCGTAGAAGGAAACATATTTTGATAGCTTTTCTTTTTTTTAAGTAGAGATACACATACGCAAGAACACATACACACACCTTCTTCAAAACATGCATTAATTTTGGGTTACACAAAGTAAAAAAAGAATCGACAATGTCAAGTTTATCTCCGAAAGTCTTTTATCACACTTTTTGTTTTTTATTGCGTGAAGAAATGAGAAAATTCTAGCAACTCTCTAGAGATTTGTTGAACATTCTCGAAACACTTAAGTTTTGGGGCTACTATCGATGTAAAACAGACTTTCCTGCATGCAATCAGTAGTTGTTGAAAGGAGTGTTTTACAGTCACTATTTTATCTAAGGGATCAGGACAAAAGTATGAAACTTTCCTAGGATTTTTTTCTATAAATTACTCTTTACCGTCTCTCTGTATGCGTATAACATCAGTTACGCGTATTGTATGAAAAAAATAGTCAAGTTAGAAATGATTTCATTTTTTATTTTGAAAGTTTATGTGATTCGTTTATACTTAAGCCACGAAGCTTTTGGACTCGTTTGTATTTGTTAGTACCTCGTTTATAGTATTTGGACTCTTTTATATTTGACTTTTGTTTATATTTTGGAGATTTAACATTTCCTTATGACTATATATATATATGAAATTTTATTACAGTATTTGTGAATATTTAAAATTCAATTATCTGTCATTCATTTTTATTTTTTATCTGTATAATGTTATGGAAATGTTTGTGAAATTTAAGTCTTGCCGTTATAAAAATAGTTATTCAACTCATGCTGTTTGTAAGGTACTATTTTCTAAGACGTACAAAAAATTTAAGAAACTGCATATCTTGGATTTTTGCCTCCTTTATTTCTTCCCAATGAGCTATAATTAAAGATAAAATAATATGACATGAAAGTAAGTTTGGGCTAAGATTGACTGTCTGAATACTCGTTATTCTTGATGTATTAACATAAAAAATTCGTATTTAAAAGTTCTGAGTTTTCTTTAGATATTGACATAAATAAAAGTTTAATTCCTAAAGTCTAAATGTAGAATGAAGAAAGATGTCATATTTAATGCAATGTCATCGTCAACATGCAACAAGCTAAGAATCCCTGCATTTGTTTTCTTAACTGATAAACTGATATTTGTAAAGCATAAAAAAGACAATATTTTAAACTGAAAAAAATTATTTGATTTAACGTAAAGATATAAATAGTATTCCAATAAACATCGCATGATTTTAAAACAGAAATGTTAATCACGTTTAAATTTTGTTGTGTAGCAAATTTTCATGTAACACTTAATTATTTAAGTTTGACTTAAGATTAATTTTCATTATTCTAAATTTATGCTACACAACGTTATTTTATATAATATCTTGTATTTATATTTGCTTTGGTTTAATTTTAATTAGTGGTTTTGGTACTTTAAGATTTGTACGTCTCTTCCACTGGTTACTCGTAAACGCATTGAAACAGACAATGGAATTAGGTGCTTTCGTAGGTAATAAACTTGATTTAAAATTACTTAACTTAGGTTGATTCTCATTTAACTTATATCATTGGATGCAGAAAAATTAGCCTTTTAATTTAAGAGTACTTTCAAGTCTCTAGCTTAAACAGTTTTTAAGTTACAGTTAATTATTCAACGAATTTTTGCACTTCGAGTATTTTTTTTTGGTTGAGGGGGAAAGGATTGAAAAGCGTCACTTTTGCAGTTGATTTCCAAGCCTTTGCTTAGGAATTTTTGTCCGTTGCCTAGGTTTGCTGGTTTTCCCACGCCTACGTCGAATTCTTGGTTCTTCTTTTGGCGGGCTTGGCGAGATTCGGATTTTTGTTCCAGTTCAACTCCTCGATTTTTGGACGATATTAGCAGGGGTTTGTGTGAGGGGTAGAGTTTCAGTTTATTCACCCTTTTGGCGAGTTTTGGCGATATCTAGTGTCCGGACCTGACAAAAAGCGGGTGCAGGTGGGATTGCGAAGCTGTTGGGACGTTTTCGTTTTTGCATTCGGCTGACAAGAAGATAACTTTCTCGGGCGCCTTGGGCATCTTGTTGCTGCAACAGAAAGGATGAATTTGTTTTTTTAACGGGGGGCTTATGGCTCCTGTCACGTCTTACTCCATGGCTTCGGAAATAGTCCTTCAAAAATGTAAATGAAATAATTCTGCAATAGAAAAGGAAATGAAAGAAAATTATATTTCCATGCTTCAACTACCACAGAAATAATGTCCTTCAAAATGGAAAGTAAATATTTCTTCGTCAATTCTACCATCTGATGAAGACTCAGTCCGCTTCTTCAATTTATAAGAACAGAAAAAATCAATAGCCAAGCAACCTGTGTTCCGACCTGAGTTTCCTGATGGCTCTGAAGTTCGTAATACAGAAGGCTGGATGAAACTTCCAAGTTCCTGCGTACTGGGTATTCTTCGAATGTTCGGTGTCCGCCAAGCTGCCGTCGAACCCCCAAATCTCCAGGTTCACATCTTCCGTCAGTTAAGAAGTTTTTCTTTTTGAACTTTAATGTTAACTTAAATTCTTAAAGATTTTTTTTTCATCCAAAATTCTCTGGTTTAATTATTTCTTGAATTTTTTTAAAGATTCTATTATTATCAGAATTTAACTTTTATTTAAATGTTTGCTGTAAAGAATTTTGAAAGGTAGAAAATTTAAATCTTTAATATTTTTGAAGATTTGCTGATTTAACTGAGATCTGAAGAAATTTGTGAGCAGTCTTAAATTGCTCTAGTTAAAGGTATAATTTTTTTTTCCCCTTATGGTGCAATACTATAGGTACTTAACTCTGTACTTCATTATTTGAATTTTCTCTTGTTCTGGGATAAATAAGGTGTAAGAACCTTACAACTGAAAAATGAAATAGAAAATTTTAATTTGTATCTTAACTCATAAAAATAGTTATTACTTAAACAATAGTATTTGAATTGAAGTGGTTACTGTCTAAGATTGCAGTATTTGTGGAAAATATATAAATGTTTAGCTATTTGTTTTCTAAACTAAATAAGGTAGTTCCCGGGGACTAGTATAATTTTATGTTAGTAAATTTGTTTGATATCAGTGTTTTAAGGAAAGTAATAAACTAAGTTAGTATTATTGATTTTATGTGTTTACTTGAATTTCTGATTACACAACATGGTTTCACCAGTAGCAAGGCTCTTCGGGTTGTTGAAACGAAATTTAAAAGGGTACAAACACAACGCAATTCATATTTGTTTAAACTACTAGTATTTTACAGCTTAGTATATAACAATTTTATCACAGTCACTAACTTTTATTTGCGCTCAGTATCCACTGACAATACATATTCGCTAAATACACACTTCAATAACCGTTTAATTTTGCGCAAAACATTATCTTCTCAGATGAGGCTCATGTCTGAATGAATACATTAACAAACAAAATAGAGTAAAACCAGTCCACAAGAGATGCACAAGAAACCACTGTATTTCTAAAAGATCACAATTTATGGTCTGGTGTATGGCATAGAGGCATTATCGGACCATTTTGTTTTCAAAGCAAAGGAGGAGATGCAGTTACAATAATTGGTGAGTGAGACGGATTGATGATAACAAATTTTTTGGTTGCCAAAATTAGAGGACGTATTTGACCTCCCAGAAGTTGTAATTTAACTCCTTTTGATTTATTTTGGTAGGGCTTTTTAAAATTAATGCTCTGTGCGAACAAGCCACAAATCCTTGAAAATCTAAGAATAAAAGCGGTATTTGTAATATTAGGCCCGAGTTATTGCATATAGTCATCAAAATTTGCATTAATCAGTTTCGCGCGTTTACAGTAAGTCGAGTTGAACACTTAAATGATGTTTGTTTAAAAGAGATTGTCATAAAGTACACTTAAAGTAATACAAAATGTTTGGTTGTTCGTGAAATAATTTTTATTTTATATCATTCGTAGAAATCATATCACTTATAAACAAGATAATCTTAGTTCATACGTATTTCATACAGAATTAAATAACGGAATTGCTGCAGAACGTTTAATTTTCTTCATTTCGTTTTCTTAGAACGTTTATGATTATTTAGATAAAGAAACATTTCCGATTTCCTTAACTCAACAGTCGTAAAGTGCAATGAGTAATTTTTATTAGCAAATTAGCTCTGAGCTAATGTAAATTGCTTAAATATCTGATTTGCATTTACAAATCAGTCTTATGTGTGAGATGTGTTTGTATGCATGACATTATATTCTCATAAATGATTTTTAAAATATAAGATCGTTATTTATGTCAGATATCTCACATTCAGGCTGATACAATATTCATATCCGAATGTAGGATACATTTTTTTAATACCTGCTGAGCATTTTAGTGATTGTTAAAGGGTAGTCAAATTTAAAAGTGATTGTTAAAATATAATCAGTTTTAGTGACAATTAGAAATATTTCCTATTTCTTCACTTTTGTTTCTTTAATATTAATGTCATTGCAGACCTTTAGCATGTTTTAAGGATTACATGTCCACCCATTGTATGAGTTGGAAAAGTACAGGTCTTAAATTAAAGTCTGAATATTTTCTGAAAAGGTCTAATTTAAAATTTTATCGTTTGAATTTTCTACGTTTTCTACTTCTTGACTAGTCTATTGCGTGTTTAATTCTGAGGAAAACACATATTGCTGAATCCTTTCCAAAGCTCTTGCAGGAAGGAAGTAATCGAAGTTTTGATCTTACGAAACAAGTCACGCTTTACGTACTGAAGATAAATTGGGAGAATCTACTGCCTTATTGACAAATGAACAATGACTCAGAAAAAAATTCTTGCTTCCAATTCCATCAGACAATGATTTTGTTTTTAGAGCTTGCTATGTGTTTGCAAAGCTTAGAGGCACTATCGAAACTGAGAAAGAAATTTTATTTCAGTTCTTATGATAACAGTAAAACGTCATCAGTTATTTAAAGAACTACGTTCTTTTATAAAAGCATGCAAAATATACCTTGCAAAACATTCATTTAAAATTGATGAGTATTAATAATTTTCACGTTTTACGATTTTCATTTTTTTTTCAATTGGGAGTATAAATAAATTTAGTAATTCGTACCCTAGATTAGATTTGGTTTGGTTCATTTCATTGCTGTAAAGTACTTGAGGAATATCTGTGTAAATGAACGGCTGCCTTCGTGAAGAATTTTCAAAGAAAACCTAGCTCTTATAAATCTTATACATTGGAAAAAGCACAAAAACTCTCGCACAGCCAGCTCGTTCGCCGGAATTCGAACCGCAGACGAACTATCTGTGTTCAGAGGCTTTACCGCTCTGCAGATGGTGCGCTCTAAACTAGATTTTGTAAGGAACGGGAACAAAGAAACAATAAATTTTAAAAGTTAAATTCACCAGAAAAGGTTTCAGGAATTTCAGTTGCATTGATTTCTTCAGCTATCACTTAATAAGTAAATCGCATTTTAATGACCTATGTAATCATTCATATACATGTACTCATTAGCAAAAGTCGAAGGATAGAATTCAGAACTGGAAAGTCTAAACATGAGGTACACAATGTCCATTTTCGAAAGACATGAAGTCACTGATTCATATATCACTTTTTTCCAGTATCCCTACGAGACCTATTACCAGGAAATGGCCGGCCTTACCCTCCCAGGCGGGTGACAAGACCCAGCCAGACCATTGTTTGGTTTGCTTTATTTGATTATGGCAGAGTACTCGAGGGCTATAACCTAAAGGAAGGGATGCCTTCGTAGGACACTTTCCATAGGAAACTGGCTTGTATACACGTTACACGTGGGAGAAACCACAAAAACGACCATGCACCCAGCCCGTTCACGAGATTCGAATTTCGGACTCAACTACCAGTGTTTAGCGAATTAATCGCTCTGCCGCTGGTAGGCCCCATCCAACTTAACCAGCATTTGCAGAATCTTAAAACTAGCTACATCTATTTTTATGTACAACTGAAACATAATATGAAACATTTGTAGTACGTGTTACGTATCATATTAATATACAAAAACACGAATTAAATGTTTATAACTGCAGGTAATAGGGTTGTGTAACACAAAATATGCTTGTATCATGCAGTAACTGTATTGGTATTTGAAGGCCCAATAGCACTTTAATAATTAAAAGCTCTTATTGTTATAACATCTTTTTCTTTGTTAATCATACCCATATTTATCTGCTGTTATGACAATCCATCTTTTGGTCTGACCCATCTGTTACTTTCATATATTATCATGGAATATACTTTAAAATTTTGAACGAGCATTAACTTACGATGTTTTCCCTCACGAAGGGTTTTATAGAGACTTACAGACCTTTATAAAAATTCCTATAAAGCTCTTTAGAAATGTTCAATACAATCATAAACGATTGTATTGCATCGTTTATACGATGCACGCCAAACCAGAAGAATCTATAAAGTAACGAAAACCGGCCTTAAGAACTAACTTAATTAGAAGAGCCTATGGAAACTTTGTAATTCATACAGAACCTCCCAAGCAAGTCTTTAGACCGTATTGTAACGTGTAGCATCGTCAATGAATGCTGATGTAAAATTATAGAAAATGTGCCTTAAAAATATATAAAAGAACTTATTTAACGAATTTAGACTGCATAAACATTGTGTAATTAAGCAGTTAACAATATTAGCTAATATGTTGCTCTCGTCGCTCTTAACCTGCACAATGAGAATTACGTGTCAGTTTCACAGCAGTGCGTATTATTAAGCAGCTAGTGTAAATTATATGCAAATTGATGTTCTAATTAAATATAGATTGAGTTAGAAATATGGCTACATATTTGACGCGTCACCTGATGACAGGATTATGGATAGAAGATCTGAGATACTCCTACTGGGAACTACAGCTCTTTAAATTGAAAACAATATATAAGAATATCAACTAGACTAAATTTTTGACACAAATTGTTTGCGTAAGAACGCTTTTATCCCCTAAATCGCTGTGAGTCCGTTCAAGGTATTTTATTTCGTGATGTCTCCAGTTATAAGCAGTTGTTGTCTTTGCTTTTCCATCGTTTTACAATAATAATTTTTCATTAACATTTTCGTTCTCGAAGTATTACATATTACACGCTTTCATGTCCCTCTGTAGACCCAACGTATCGAATATAAGTCTGAAGCAAGTTAATACTGACGACCCAACGTATCATATTTGATAAGCTATAGAATTTTATTTGAACTTTCAAAAGCTAAGATATAGTCTTAAAATACCACGAAATTAACTAAGCGGATAGCTTCAGTGTTAATTTTACTGTATGAAATATTGTTTTTTCCTACCTTATGTTCTGACGTATAACGCACACTTTTAATATAAAATCTAAGATCGAAATTTAGGTTGCGCGTTATTTATCGGATATAAAATAGATAGATTTAAAAACAATGAAAACATGAGTATACAAAAATTATATTTCTACATGTACACTGCGCAAAAAAAAGGGTGGGGCAGTTCTATATCTCTTCTACTGGGCAAATTGACGAAATTCAAATTGCGTTTGTCATGTCTCGAAAGCGTGACTTAAGATATGTATTAGATTTATATATAGCATTGTTCTAATATAGGTATTTTGACACAAAATTGGATTTTTCTGAAATGACATGCCAGTTTTTTTCCGTATTTAGATTCTACGAGTCAAATTATGCCAAACTGCCAAGTTGTGTAAAAATCGCAAGGGTATTTTTTAAAATTAGCTCTGAAAATTTTAGCTTCTCAGTGTTAATTGAATTTGATATAGATTTATGAATATCTTTTTTTATTAAACTTATTTGATTCTTTCTTTCAGAATTCGAAATTTAAGTTTAATTGAAATATAACTCGCACATTTTTTATGATTTATTTTTAAAATTGGTATTTTGAAATATTTTTATAAATTTTTCGGAAACATTTTTGTATTATAACCTATAAAAGTTTTAACATCAACATATACTAGATGTAATTCTAAGCATACCTGCAAAAAATTAGAGTTTTTTATTCAAAATATCCTAAGATATTTATGAATTACGTTTTGAAATTTCAAGGAAACTGTGGTTTGTGCACATTGTTAAAATTATTTGGAAGAATGAACACTGGACCTTTTTCCCCTCTCGCGCATAAATGAAAAAAATAAAAACAAGTAGGCTACTATAAATTCTGCCAAATGAATTATTTATGCCACATACTGAAAAAGAATGCGCTAAGATAAATTTTTAAATGTCTTTAATTTAATATCTAAGCATAATTTGAGTCACGGAATCGAAATATGGAAAACAATTATATTTTTCTTCAAAAAAATTCCGATTTTGTGTCAAAATACCAATGTTAGAATAATGCTATATATAAATCTAATATATAGCCTAAGTCGCTCTTTCGCAATATGAAAAAAAAATTTGAATTTCGTCAATCAGCCCTGTAGAACGGGAGATGTAAAACTGTCCCATTTTTTTTCGCAGAGTACCTAATAATGCTGCTTATTTAAAAGAAATGGAGTTAAGAGTTTAAAAAATATCCTTATCTGATAACGTGAAATGTTCGTCATATTCGTCTTCCGTTTAATCTCCAGGCACGTCATCGAATTCTGTTTTATCATCACCATAATTCACATTCCGATCCTTAAATATGTAATCATCTTCCGTTCCATCTGGATTGTTAAATGCACACATTTTTAATGAAATTTGTAATATTTCGGGTTTAATTTTCTTCCATGCTCTTATTATCCAGTCACACATTAATTATAGACTGGCATGACGTCTCCATTTCCTTCCTTGCCTTCGATGTTCACTTCAAAATCACGGCTTTAAATGACTACAGAAAGAGAAAGCATCTAACTCGCAAGTCGGCGAATTCATTCGGGTCGGAAGTCCATTCTTATGTCGAATAATATATCACTTTTCTTGAAACGCTGGGATAACATTCTTGTGCACATTTGCATTGAATACAACGCACCCTATTTGCAGAATATTTACTCAAGCATTGAATATTGTTCTGTTTTTACACATACATATATTGTTCCCCTTATCGCTTATCAATTCAATATACAGTTGTTAAAAAGCCTAGGAAAAATCAGCGAAGGAACGACTTCAAAAGATAAGAGCATCGCAGATGCATCTTTCATGTTCCTTCGTACAGAAAATAGGGCGCGTTATACGGCGATTACATTCAAAAACTAAAACATTGTAGTGTGAAATTATAGGTTAGCGTTATAGACAACGGTGTGCGTTATACTCGAGAATATACGGTATTTTGCTTTGTGAATATATAACGATGTTGATCAACGTATTATTCACATAACGATGTTGATCAACGTATTATTCACACTTACAAATGTTTTACTCTTCGAAAGCGTTTTAATATTTGTAATGGAATAAAATATATAAATGGAGTAATAGAATATAAATTAAATTGAACTTTTGAATTAAATATCGGGCTTTATTAATGAATAGAAATAGTTTTGATACATAAATATAATCAGCATTGGTATTTTCGTCTTTTTTCTTCTTTTTATTTTAATTGTGTAAATTCGAATTTCTGTTCATCCATAAAATATAAAATTTAAGTCATGTATGTCAGAATTATATTGATAAAAAGCAGATTGTAGGAGATTTTTTTCATGTTAGGCTTAGTTGCGAAATACGTTTGGGAACGCAGTCATTTTGGGATGTCCCATCATAAAATTGCCGGTTTCTGTGGATTCTGTGATAACTGAAACTCTTTCATTACATAAAATCACAAACCTGTTTATTGAAATCTCATTGACATTAGATTTTTAGCTTCCGTTAGACTGCTTACATAAATGCAGTGAATACCTATTATAAGAAACACAAAAATGCAGTTCCTAAGCCACATAATTTGCTAATATCATTTATTAATAACATTTTATGTATCACCCTTACATCCAAACTAGTCATCGCTTTCCGCATCTCAAACCTAATCATAAATGAGAAATTTTGCTCCCATGTTTTAAGATTCTTTCCTTTTTTAAGCTTCATCTTGTAATATTTTATAGTAGATTCAGCAGACTGTACTGAAGATTAAGCAATATAAAAGGAGTCACATTTTATATTTTCTCGATACTTCAAACGCTGTAAAACAATATTAGTTAGCATAACAATGCATGTAAACTTTAAAATTAATTTTAAGTCCTTCTACTGTATATAAAATAATAAAAATTTTATATAAATATAAAAATTTTGTATAAAAATGCAGCATCTAAACCACCTTTCTTCAAAGAGTAAGAAATTTCTCATCTTTCGGAGCAACAGAGTATTATATATATATATAATAGTTATGTACAAGTAAAGATTAACAGCGTATATTTTCGTACAGGAAACTTCCAGAAAAAATGCAAACCACAGCAGTGTAACAAAATCTATCTTCATAGTATTGACAGAAAATCGTTTCTCTTGTTATTTTTATATCATGACGGAATACTTATAATTAAAGTCATGTGGAACTAACGATTCAAAAACATATTATCAAGAGCATGCTTGGTACTACTATATTATGTAAGAAAATCAATTTCTTTTAAAATATTGTTTCTCTTATAATTTTGTTAAAATCGAAAGCAAAATATCTGATGTGTGCAATACATGACTTCCTTGTACGGAATGTTAAATTATTGCATTTTGCATTTCATTTAAACTTATTGGATTCAATTAAATCTACTTCGTCGGCAGTGCATAAACAAGAGAATAAATGTACTCTTTAAAACTGGTTACATTTGTTTACCATAGTGACACTCTGGCGCTAGATTCATTTAATAGCGTTACATCTCATTCATTTCATAACTCAGAATGCACAAAAATTAAGTATATCATTCGAAGAGCTATCTGATTGTTGCCACATGTTCTATTCAAATACTATGATAAATGTACAACGATGTATGAAAGAAATTAAACAAAACAAAAAGCAGTTTTTTCGCAGACGATTCAGTATTTCTCCTTCAATTAATTCAGATCTCACTTCGTGAGGCAAAAATACATAAAGCTCAAAATATCCGTATTAAAAATTACGAAGTATATCTTGAACACGTATTTCCACGAATACATTCCAGAATAGATTAAGCATGATTTAATTCGCAAGAATAAAAGAAGGCGTTATCTTTGTTGTTGCGAAGCTTAGTTTCTCTAGATTGGTAACAAATCCCCTATTCTGCTAAATTTAAAATGTAAACCAATATGGCCGCTACGGCCAAAATATTTACTCTTAGCTGCACTTAAACAACTTTTAAATTGTTGATAATTATGCTATTATAACATGCAGGTTAACTAAAGGTATAAAAACCTTAACTGGAAGATAAGAACAACATAATTCAATCATTTTTAAAGCAAAAAATGCACAATTTACAAACATATAAGAATAAAGAAACTGAGCTCACTAAGCCAAGTAACAGAGTGGATATATATATACATACACTCTTAGACAAAAAAACGACGCACCATGAAGGAGTTATCCGAATGGGGCGAAAATCGGTAGAAGTGATTTACATGCACAAAAAAACAAATGATTACAGTTTGAGAAAAAAATGGATGATTTATTGAAGTGATAGAGCTTCACAAAGTGAAAAGGTAAGTAACGGGTTTGTCCACCTCTGGCCCTTATGCAAGCAGTTATTCGGCTTGGCATCGATTGACAGATATTGCGGATGTCCTTCTGAGGGATATCGTGCCAAATTCTGTCCAACTGGTGCGTTAGATCGTCAACATCCCGAGCTGGTTGGAGGGCCCTGCCCATAATGCTCCAAACGTGCTCAATAGGAGAGAGATCCGGCGACCTTGCTGGCCAAGGTAATGTTCGGCAAGCAGTAAAACATGTACAGTGTGGAAGCGGGCATTATCTTGCTGAAATGTAAGCCCAGGGTGGCGTGACATGAAGGGCAACACAACGGGCCTTAGAACTTCGTCGACCCTTAAAACTTCATCGACGTACCGCTGTGCTGTAAGGCTGCGACGGATGACAACCAAAGGGGTACTACTATGAAATGAAATGGCACCCTATACTATCACTCCAAGTTGTCGGCCTGTCTGCCAGAAGACAGTCAGGTTGGTATCACACCGCTGTTCGCCTTCGCTGGTCATCGGGGCTCAGTTCAAAGCGGGACTCATCACTGAAGACTATTCTACTCTAGTCAGTGACATTCCAGTGCGAATGAGCCCGATACCATTGCAAATGGGTTTGACGTTGTACAGAAGTCAATGATAGTCGGCGCAAGGGACGCCGTGACTTCAGACCTCTTTCTGCGAGCCGTTTATGAATGGTCCTTTCGGTCACTGAAGCACTAGTTGCATGTACAATCGATGATAATGGTGCATCTGGGGCTGTGAGTGCCGCTTTGACAATTGCTCGGTCTTAACGTTTTGTCGTTTCTCTAGGCCTACCTCTTCCTTCTTGACGCTGTGTGCGGCCATGGTTCACCCATTCCTGCCAACATCGTCTAATAGTGGCATCGCTCCTGATCAACTGTCGAGCTATTCGCCGATAAGGCCAACCGGCTTCTGATCCCAACTACACGACCTCTCTCAAATTCTGACATCTGCGTATATCGTTCGCGCACCTGTATGGCATAGTAACTGTCTACCAGAGTACACGGAATGAAATTCGTGAAGAATTTATGACCATGAATCGTAATTTCTCCTCTTAAATATCCTGCCAGTTGCGCAGATCAGATGCGCTGTAGCGACAACCGTTCATTCATTGGCAGCCAAAATGTAAATTTTTGCATTTTCCGTCGAAACCTGTATACATATCAATTTGTGTCCCAATTTGCTTTATATCTTCTCGGTGCGTCGTAGTGCGTCTTTTTTTTTGTCTAAAAGTGTATATTTAAGTACTTTTGGCGCGGCGGATTGCAACCAAAATAGGAGGCACACATCTACATGCTATAGCTGTCCTACATACGCAACTATATACGCATGTTATACGTGTCATATGCGCATACGTCTGGTCTTTACGCATTTCAACGTTCTGAGGTTGTGAGTTATGCGAGATACATACCTGCATTCTTACTTAGCACAGGCGCCACGAAAAAAATCTCTTCAGAATCCATTTTAAATCAGTTTTATAATTTGCTTGAGGTTAAAGCGTGCTTTATTCTGTCCAGATATCACGCGAAAACATCATTAAATTGCATTCGATAGCGGTCAAAATGGATATTTTTGTTGAAATATGATACCCGAAATTTTTCGTGATTACAATACTTCCTTTTTATTTCGTTTCAGGAAGTAAAAAACGAAACAGTATTTAGTTTTTTTAATTTGTACTGTACGAAGGTATAAAATCCCCATTTAAATATTACGTGAAATATTATTGGCAATGTTATAGTGCAAGATTATAGCTAATGTTAAAGATACTTTGCTGCTAGATCTTTACTTGAACTATGAAGCTGCTATTCTTCGATAATGTACAATTGTATCAACGACAAGGCATGCGAAGGGTGAAAAGACCTTTTATTCAGCTCGAGAAGAGATTTATAGTCGGCGCTTCTGGTGCTTACAAAATTCATCCAATAAGTCTGGCTATAACTCAAAATAAAAGTACAAAATTAAAACTAAGCCTAAATAAATAATCAACCGAAGCTCTACAGAGAGAGCTGGTTGAAACCTGTGTGCATATCAATTTGTGTCTAATTTGCTTTATATCTTCTCGGTGCGTCGTAGTGTACTTAGCCCTACCACCACAAACCGGCAATTAATATGCGCAGCCGTAAAGTAGCAAGTTTAAATATCAGCGAAACAAAGTGGCTGAAAGGCAGAGTACGCTGTGTCTGAAGTAACTCAGAACCTAGCTTAAATGGTATTTTTTATCCTTTTATATAACACGAAAAGTGGAATTTAATTCTAGCAAGAAAGCGTAGGTCCAATGAAGAGCGATAGGAAAGGTTGCTTCAAAGTAAAATGAACTGTTAAGGAAATTAATTAAATCCCCACAATAGAATAAATTATTTTATTCAAAAATCTTTTCTCTAGTTCATTTGAAAAATAGAGATGCGCCATCTTGTAGTAGACAGAGAAGGAAAAGAATATTTTTCCTGATCAGAAATGTTTCGAAGTACTTTTATTATTTATTTATAATTTTTGAAATAATTCAGCATTTCAACAATACGGAACATAATAAGAAATGGAGATATGAATGCAACTGCGTTAACTTTTGAAACTCATGCAGTTTAACTAGAATATTTTTTAAACAACAAAACTAACTACAATTTTAATTCTTAATTTAGTCGATGCAGTAGTTCTTTTCTGAATAAATATTTCATTAAGAAAACCTATGTACTCTAATAATATTAGCTCTTTTTTCGGATGCTGAGAGTTAAAACGGCTGAGAAACCTATCAGATATTCTGAAAGTTTCTTAAAATTTAAATAGCCATTTTGACGAATAACTAAGAGAATATCAAATTAATTATAATAAATTATTTACATAATTGTATTGTTAAAGTAATATTATTTTTACTTTTTAACTGCAAAAGAATCAAATTAATTTGCTAAAAGTTAAACTTGCGTCATAAATTTGAATTTTTTCTAATTACCTCAAAATCATTTATATTTTTAATTTATTCCCATGTATACCTAAACGACAAAACTAATTTTATCTACTTTATATTAATTTATCATTCTTATGCACAAGCTTTCTGATACTCTTCAACTGTTTCGGTTTATGTATCCAACGCGTTTGGCAAAATCTTTCTAATTTAATGACTAGAGTAATGTATAAATCTAGCCATTGATATTAAGTATGAATGCTGAGCTTAAAAATTTTAAATGAACTTGTAAAAACAGCTGAATGGAAACGCGCGATGTTGCCTGCGAAAACGTATAATATTACGAAATTATCAGTTATAAACACAAATACGAAAATCGAGCTTTTATTTTTTCGTAGCCTTTTTTAAGAAAAAGTTAAATTCGTTAATATATCGCGATAGTGTTAAAAAAACTGTTTTTAGAATTCGTATGTATTTTGCGCAGCTGATTTAGATTATGTAATGAGAATTACTTTTTCCAGCTCTTTTCTATAACAGACATTTCCATCGATGCTACTGTTCTTCTTTACTAAGGTTGGTTGCCTTTCTTTAACTGACTACTAATACTCGATGTACAGAGTCATTAGGTTTTTTGATGCTGGAGATGTGAAAAATCTGCAATGCCCTCGCCATGACTCGGATACGCGCGGAGTATGCTTCCAATTACGTCACGAAGTTATACGGAAAAGAGGGAGAAAATACCTTATAAATGTATATGTAGTTAACATAGTTTATACGTAGCTAAATTTACCAGAAAAATCAAATTGAAAATTTGATGGCTAAATTAAAGAGAAGTATTTCCAAAAAGGCAAGAAGCTATATAGTTTTTGTCAATAATAGCAAGATACAAATCTGATATTGAATTTGTTGGGAGGGAAATTCTTAGCATTGCAATGACATAATTCTATGACTGAGACGATTTGGGACATAAACACTGTTCTGAAAAATGGAAGCGGATCAAAGAACACTTGGAACGCAAGTGTGAAAGGAATCCTACTTCGTAGCGGAAATGATTACCCTCCCATTTTCTTAGGTTGCATATGTAAAAGAATCAAATGGAAATCTGAAAGAATTTGTCTACACCATTCATGACATGTATATAGAGATCTAAAGGTAATAAATCGACTACTTGGAATAAACCGTTTGTGCAGTATTTCATTTTGTGCGAGTGAGGCATCAGGAGGCTGCGAAAACTTATATTATGTCTTACGGGCCTATTTTTTATGATAAATATTAACTTCGAGGATTTAGAATTTATTTTCTGTGTCTTTATTACGTTTTCAGCCCTGTCTTTGGCCCTCTCTATATAAAATTAGATTTAATAAAAAATTTCAAGAAAGCAATGGATAGAATAAGAAGTTACTGTCTCTTCCTATTAAAACGAAGTTCTTTAAGCTTAATTAAACCAAGTTAAGAAGGCCATCATTTGCTGGTTTTCAAAATTAGGAATAATTAAAAGATCTTCAGGTTCAAAGTACGATGAATAATGATGAATTTCTGTTTTACAGAATTAATTTAAACTCGTGCCGACGAACTTCTTACCCAAATAAAAATCAGAAAATTGCAGAGAATTGCGCTTCTTAAAAAATTATAAAGTATGAGAACTTTTGTTAAATAAAAGATAGCATATTGTTTAAGATTTATTTTCTGCATATTATTTTTTAGAAGAACCAGAATCCGGGACAACACATTGTTTAAGATTTATTTTTTTCATATCATTTTTTTCTGAGGACTCAGAAGCTGGATCTGAAAATCACGAGAAATATTTATTATATATTTTAATTATATATTTTGGAAACCATAAATGCTAACAGATTATTATCCCATTCCCAAACGTGTCCTGCTAGAAATAAGATATTAAAGGTAATCCACTAAACTATTATTTTAAGCTGACAATTACTAATTCCAGCTCATTGGAATGTATTTTTTATGGCCTATTTTTTAGGCATTAGCCATTTTAGGCTTTGGCCGCTATTAAGGCCAGAAGCGGTGGTCATTTTGTTATGGAGACAACTGGTTACCGCCTATGAAAGAACAGATAATTCCCAGTAATACCTTTTCCGGGGTTCGAGCCCGGGCTATATGGTATGGTAGTTCGAATCATTAACCACATTCTCGTTTGGGCGGCTTTTTTACTCACTTATTACGTGGCCTTTAGGCACTACACGGAAAGGTAGCGATGCCCCGTGGGGGTCTTTTAAAGGAACCTGGTTCGTACCCACTTTAAACACGAAGAAAACCACGAAAACACACAAAAACGAACATGGTTGCACGAGACGAAGCGCTCATACAGCCCAACCTTTAACCAGGACTCGAATCCCGGAACCAACTACCAGCGTTCAATGGTTTTTAGCGCTCAGCTACTGCTGGGCCTGTCTGGGTGGCTTGAATGTAAAGAAAGGTACATATTATATAAAAAATGGAATTTTTCAGAAATATGCAAAATAGGACATGATTGTTATATACTTCAAAATCAGTGTTAAAATCAGTTATGAAATTCAGTAGTGGAAGGTCTTTGTTTCACAAAATATATGGCATGTTTCTATTTAATACTGGCGGAAATATGATTATAGTGTTTATGTAATTTTACGTAATTATATATATAGAAATTTTTATATAAATATAAGGCTTCACCCTCCTAACATGTAACATTTTTTATATCTCAGCGTTTACAGTTAACGTTGTAACTTTTGGGTGAAAGTTATTTTTAAAATTATGTTCAGTAATTCTTATAAAGGCTGGACGATTCGCTTGTAAGTGCAAAAATTCCATTCATCGGGAGAAGTCATAGAAGTATTGGGTGCCTTTCGAATTTCGAAGGTTGAAATAAGTTACCTTAAACAATGCACTTAAATAAATTGATGAATTCATCTCAAATATTAGAACAATTTTAGGGTAACCTTTCTTAATTAGTGTATAAACGAATCTTAAAAGCTTTTCTATGATGACTTTTGTACAAATATGAAAACCAAGGACGGAAGATAATGGTAATAATTCTTTTAAAATACGGTTGCGAATTTATTATAGTAGTACTTTTATTTCCAAATACAATAGTACCTGGATATACAACCACTTTGGAATAAGACCAATTTGGTACACATCCTGTCTGCACACAAAAGCATGTGTTTGGTAAATGAACGGTTGTTTGGAAAACGACTCGAATCACGACGGCACTGACTTGGTTATCTCTTTGGACACAATGCTAAGATTGCCCTTAAACGTCAGTACGCCTACTTCTGTTAATCAGTAAAATCCTCAGGCTACGCATTTCCAAGTGATTTTTTTCTTTTGTATAAAATGTTTTGTAAATTCATTAGTTTGATTTGGTTTGGTTTAATTTATTAAGGAAAATTACACTAGGGCTATTTGCCTAAGGGTAGAGATTTCTTTGTGGAGGTCTTTATAACGGAAACTGGCTCGTCAACATGTTACAAATGAGAAAATTCACGAAATCGCTCATGCTATCAGCCCGTCCTGCTGGAATCCAAACTAGGTAGTACCTACCAGTGTCCGGCGATTTTGCAGCTCGGCCGCTGGTGATCTTAGTAAATTCATTAACAATGAGTTTTTGGACAGTTAATAAGAAACGTCGAGAAGGAAAAATTGTTAGGATCATCAAGGAGGTGAAAAAAGAGATTGTTTAAAAGTATGAAAATGACATTCATTTCCTGGACATGACTCTTGTATATCATATCCGAGCTAGATTATGAAGAACAAAGACGCTGTTAAATCCGCCAACATTAAGAACGAGATGGAGTCGATTACCAAACAAAGATTAGAGACATTAGAGCGTGTTAAAAATTCCTTTTGGTCATGGTAGCAGGAAAACATGTATACTGTGATTTGAAGTGCTTCATTTATTACAGCACATACACTGAAAAGCAAACCATAATGACCACCTACTCAGCAACTCATTGCGCGTCATTTGGCCTGCAAAACAGCGGTAACTCGCCTTGGCATAAATACCAGAAGTTCTTAGTAGATGACTGGAGACAGGTTGTACAAAATGTCTAACAATAACGCAAAAGATGTTCCGACATGGTGATGTCTGAGTTATATACTCGCCATGATGGGAAGAGTCCGACATGATAGCGAGAGTTATAAAATCAAAGTTTAAAAAGGACTTACAGGCAGAAATTCTCCCAAAAACTTCAAAATTAATTAACTGAAACGCACCCAAAGGTCAAAGAAAACTAGCAGTTTCATTCGCAGAATTAAATTAGTATTTATTTGTGAACTCTTAATATAAATCAAAATATAATTTTAAAATATGTTATCATTATAATAGTGCTTTATATGTATATGTATTAGTGAAAAGTAATCAAGCAAAGAATTTTTGAAAAAAATTCAGTTTGATCTCGAAAACATAAATGTCTTTTCTATCCATCTATAGTGTACCAAAATACTTTTGCTGATTTATGACCTTTAGAAACCAACAGTATTAATAAACTGCAATTAGTTTGTACATTACCAGTTGAGAGAAAACGTTTAATGTTTCTTATCAGAAACTTTCACGAAGTCTCATTAGAAGCTAAAATGATGGGCTGTATAAAGTTTTATATTTGTTTAGCAATGAACTTAGCCTTTCCCTGTAATCGTCAGCAGCAATGTTGAAAGAAAATGATATCCTAAACATGGCAAAATATTTTATTTGCTACTCTAAAGCATGAAGTTGCTGTGTTATAAATCCGATTTTACTACGTTTCAGTAAAAACTGTGGTTGTTGTAATAGCTACCAAGACCGTTACTGCAGCACATCAAAGACTGTTTTACCAACAATGGCATCATAATGTTGCGGTCTAAAGTGGGTAATGGGAAAGACGTTGGATAAGGATACAGATAAATAACACGGAATGGTATTTATACCGCGGAAGCTGGGAGAAAGTATTTCTCCAGAACAATGTAAACTAACTTTTAGAAAATATAAAATTGAATATGAATTTGTATGGTAAAATACGATCATTGCACACTCCTTTATCCTAAAAGTTTTATTTGGAATTCAAAAATTTGAGATGTAGGCAAAATTAAATGCTTCATTTCTTTTATAAATATGTTCTAATATTTTGAATAAAACCCTCATTTTATAGGAAACGATTCCAAGAAAATAAAGGGAAATTAAAACTGAACCATAATTAAAACTGCAGAATTGAACCTGAGCAGAACCCGAAAGAATTATTAGTTCAATAAACATCAGGTTTCTTAGTAAGAAGTATTAGTATTGAATTAAAAATTTAATAAATGCAACATAAGAAAAAGTTAAACAAATACCTTTATGAATTATATGGTTGAAACTGTGTAATAATTGTCTAAATGCTGTTTCAAATAAAAGGTAACAAAAATAAAAAGAAAATGAATTTCAAATTTTGTGAATCCGATGAGGTGATACTTCATATATTTAAAATCTCATTTAACACATAAAGTTAAAGCATTATGTTGATTTTAATAAAATCAAATAAGTCTACGCATATTGAGTAACCGTCAACTAAAACTATAACACTTCTAATTCAACAATGCATTTTAAGGAATTCTCTTTCATAAATTTAATGGTCTAAATCACAGAGATATTCTGTTTTTATAGAGCATAATTTGGAAAGAAAAATACTACTAATGCAGAAACAGACTTTTAGAAAAAAATTACTTTCTCGATTTCCCTTCTGGTAGATTTAAAAGAAGTTCTTAAGGATGGAAAATTAACCAAATTTTAGCTGAAAATAAGAATAATAATTTCCTAAATTCTAAAATATATTATGTTGTGACATTCTATTGATGAAAACAAACTGCAGCCTAGAGAAATTCATTATAGTGATTTAACGATTTCGATTTGAAAATAGTTGTTATATTTTCATAAATAATGGGAGAACTTTCGAGCTCATACCAAATTAAGAATAAAATGAAATCTTAATTTAGGCCGAAATGTGACGAGATCATATTTTGAGATCATAAAAACTGAAAATTGAAATTAAATTGATCAGAATTTATATAAATCCTCCCTTCTCCGAGTACATTTTTTTGACCTTTTATGTTTAATATTAAACACGGAGAGATTTTCCTTTTATTCTTTTGAATTTTTAAGAGAATCGTTAGGAGAGCTCTGTTCTATTGTACGACAAAAACTATGGATATTTTGCGGCAAGAAATAACGGTATCATTTAGGTTTATACATCGGTTATCAAGCATAAATAAAGGGAAGACAGATAAAGCCAACCTGAATCTGTTTCATGAGTACTAATGTATGGAAATGCAGTGTAATGTAGAGTTCTGAACTGCATAATACGTATTCAATATAAATCAGTACACAGAGTTAAATGATGGGTATTTGAATGATCGTTTCTCAAAAAATGAAATTATTTTATTTAATTTATTGATTTATTCGCATTCTGAATCGAATCATGAAGTATCAGTATTTTAGATCGAATCATGAAGTTATGTGCCTTAATAGCAGTTGCTTACCTTCATTTATTTGTTTATTTTACTTATAACTGAGTAATACTGATGCCTGCTGTTAATATAATGCTGAAGAAATAATCAGAAGCACTAAGAAAGAAAGACGTAAAGTAATGCAAATTGGCACAGTTGGGAGTTAAGACATGCAAATGATGAAATGTTTAAAAACCCAACTCCAATTGCTGACTTGTTGGATGTTCTCAAATTATATGAAAATCCTATGTAACCTAATTTAGTTTCTTCCACATGAAACATCAGAAATCAGATAAGCATTTGTACTTTAATAGTGTGATAGCTCGAATTCAACGAAGTACCACGTATAATCGCCTCTTGCAAAAAGAGAGGGACAGAATTCTTAATCCAAGAGATGTTTATTATCACTCCGGCAGCTCCCTATGTCTTTAGACTCATATATCTGCACTATTATTAAACATTGTATATCCTAGTGGTTGCAAGAACAACGATGAACTTAAATGACAGCCTCTGGTTGCCAGAGGCAAAATCTGCTTAATCGGACCATCGAAGAATGACGTGCTGTGATTCTTTCTGTATTGCGAGTGAAATTGAATAATAGTTTTCAGAAGCTATCATGATATACTTTCAGGCTGAAATTCAACAAGAATGGAAGACTACCTTCTTCGGCGAAAGTTTCCCAGATGGGAAATTCTCGTCGAAGAAAGTAGCTTTGCCTAGGTAGCCTTCGCTTCTTCGGCCTTTTCGCGGAAGAATGTTGGGAACTTGAATGATAAGTAGTAACGGTGGGAGACTTATCTGAAGATCACATGGAGAAGACCATCAACAAACTTTAACGAGATGATGTCAGATTCTGCTGCTGTAAATCTAATATAGTAGGCGGATCACTAGAATCGTTCTTCCTGGTACAGTGCCGCTTATCGCCTTTCAGAGATTTCGTAGAATCCGTGGAATGCTCAGATCTAAAAGACGCCTAGGAGCACTTTCTCAGAAGTACAATCATGAAGTATTAGTATTTTAGATCGAATCATGAAGTTGTGTGCCTAAATAGCAGTTGCTTACCTTCATTTCTTTGTTTATATTACTTTTTTCCGTAATATTCAGATCAAAGAGCTATCTCTACATTATTAAGTTGCTAAAACAGCAAAATATTTTAAAGAACAAAGTAGTGAATGTAAAGTGAAATGAAATCTCATAATGCAGTCAAGCCTCTTTAAAGATCTTATATAGCTGAATAATACTTATGTCTGCTGTTAATACAACGCTGAAGAAATAAACAGAAGCACTAAGAAAGAATGAAGTACCACGTACCATGTATCATCGTATACCATATAGCTTCGTGTGAATGGAAATAGCATGTGTGGATTTACGTACTACCATCATTAGTCAGCTGTAGCAATATGAAACGCTATCTTCCAATCATAAGATCTGACGTGCCCATTTACTTGCAACGTGACAAAGTATTTTTCAGGTAATATTTGATAACTTTATTGATAACATACAGAAGAGTGTAAGTGTGTATAGTTTCATGCGTGGTGGTTATAGCCTGATTAATTTTAGATGATTAGAATATTTGAATTCCCAGCTTTTATTATTTATGTAATAGTAACATGTCTGTTCGTCCCGTGACTTCGAAAATTTTACGACAACTCTCTCGTTTTGATGAAGTTTCGGTATTCAATAGTGTAAATTTACGGAAACCCAACAGATATACCGCTGAAGAGCTTCCCAACAGATGTACCACTAAAGAGCGGGTAGCGTGTCGCAAAAGGCTTAACTTTAAAGTCATGATTATGAGGAGACCTCATTGGAAAACAAGGCTGAATGTCATTAATGAATACTTTGACACAAACGTAATAGTATCAAAACATTATTTAAGTTTACATCGTGATGTCGTGGATGCATTGGCAAGAACGCTTAGAAGCTCAGAAAATCCTGATGCTAAAACAATGCACTGCTTTACTGATAGATAAGCTCTCAGATAAAACGGTTTAGCTCTACAATTAAAGTATTCATTTAATGACATTCCAGAACGGCGGAATACAGTCAAAGGATGTAACATTTCAAATGCGTCTCTTTTAAATTTTATGTGATGAAATGTGATCAGAGCATCAGTCATTGTTGTTAGATATTGAAGCATGCTGGCTGTCGAAAGGGAGAGTTCTGTTCAGAGTTCAGGAATTAAGAATAATTAAACGTAGCTTTTGAGGGTAGTTCTTAGTATTCATCATGCTTAGAATAATAGCCCAAAAAGGCGTACTTTGCTGACATATTTAAAAACCTAAATGAAATTTATTGAAAGATGCGAAGACGGCTTGGGAGTATATTAAATATTACTGAAAAAAGTTAATGATTTCTATAAAAAAATTTAGCTTATAAATTTAGAAAGATTTGAGGTAATATTGCTACTTTTAAATGTTTAGTCGGTGTTATAATTAGAATCCAAAAAATTGCATATCAACACTTATGAATGCTTAAGAAAAAGGCGTTATCACTTTTTGAATTAACGTAAAATAAAGAAATTCGACTGGGTTCATAATTCATTTGCATCTTTATTGAATAACATGGTATTCCGTTTGTTTACAGATTGAAAAAAATCATCACTAGCTTCGTCTTGGAAGTCGAATTTAAGAATGTCCCTTTATTTTTATACTATATAACTGGAAAAAATAGATTTTCCATCCATAGGGGAAATTGCTGTAAACATTCTTTAAACATTTGCTGTAATATATATGGATGAACAAAATTTCTTTTTTATGACTGGTGTTAAAGTCTTAAAACCATCATTAATCATGAATTGCGGGTAGCTGTTTCAACCATAGACCCAGATATAAAAAAACTGTGCCCCCAGAAACAAACCTAAATATATCACTAAAATTAGCAGATAGCAAAATACATATTTAGAACTTTTTTCTGTATAATTAATTTTACTTTTGGAATTTTTACATGTCACTTTAGTAAAATAAGTGTCTTAAATATTTAATCAGATTTACACTCTGTCAGATCTAAAACTTTTATTCCCAGCTGCGATATAAAGGTTAAGTCTTATATCAGTCGCTGTGGATGTATGCATTAGATATTTTCATTTGCTTCGTGCTTATGACTGTACAAAAAGACTTATCTGAAACGAATATCTAGCTCGGATGTTTACATGTTGTAATGCCCAAATATTTGAAAGAAAGATCGTATAAATTCAATTCAAAGCATGAAATGGAAGAAATTAATCATCTTAATGGAAAAATGTTCCTTCGAATTATGTCGTGATGTTATTTGTCGTTGTGAAATTAGCGAGTTAATTTATGCTTATAGATGTGTTATGACGCGAAAGAAGTTGTATGGACTACTCTAAAACATGTACTCTATTAAGATATTAAATTTTAGTTAATTGTACATTTATACTACTTTTAAACAAAAGTTGATCTTAATATTCAAACTCCATTAGCGAATTTCATTCAAAGTTTCTACTCTGCATTCATAGCAGTCGTAATCCAGAGTTAAAAGAGGACGATTTTTGTTTCATGATAATCATGTCTCAAACACAGATTACATGTTGGCCAAATACACAACTAGAAAGCGACAGACGGGGCGAAATGTTTTTAGCTAGATGAAAAGCTTGTTTTAATCAAACAGAATTTTCATAGTTAAATTTTAAATATTTGTCAGAACATACATAAACAGTAATAATAATAATAGTAACGCAAAGGAAAAATTTCCAAAAATTTATGTTTATTTTCTGACTGAAATCTAAACATTGTAATCTGCAAGTAATTTCTGTTAGTTACATGTTGAAATTCAGACGTATTGATAGTGCAATATTAAATTTTTAGACTGTCTTATATTTGATATACTTCTAACGTGCTGAATTAATCAATAAATAACTTACTTACGCAAATAACGAAAACTTTTCAAGGGACACAAAACGTGGAAATTAATAAAGACAACCTAATCGCATTATTTTTATTTACTAAACCTTTCTTTGAAGATTACCTAAAACTACATTTTAATTTGCTTTTATAAACATCTTTATGTATTTCTACAACTTTCAGCAACACCGCCTTTCAACTACACCGCTTTCTATTCGCGTAAAGTTATAACCTTGGCGAAGCATTACTAAAATTTACCTTCATCATAAATAGTAGAATCTCAATCTTTCCATAAATTTTGAAGTGACAAAAAGCTGTTCATATATAAATGCATTCCCAAAAAACGACTTTTCTTATCACAAAAATTTGTAACTGAGGATTATTTATTTTTCGAAAAATACGAGAAAAAAATCAAAATTTTATCTTCTGCTCTTGGAATAAAATTTATATCGTAGTATAAATTAATTAATTAGTTCCATTTGTAGATTTTCTAGGCGTTACTCACGTTGTTTTTATATCAAAGTAAAGCTTTATATATATAGATAGATAGACATTACAGTGCACAAAAGTTTAGAAATCGAGATTATATTACGTCACTGAAGAATCAGTCCAAAAATTTCTATGTGTTCAAATTTTTGCTACAAAATATGCACAATTCAGTTTAGTTTAATTGCGTTACGAACAAGGTATGCTATTTATTAAAATCAATTACTACTAATAAATAAAGGACAATTATTAAACGTTAATTTACGTTCTAATTACATTTTCTTTTTTCTTCATCTAATGAATATTTTTCAAAATAAGGTAGTAATTTAAGTTGTTTGGAGAATATCCATCAATATAATTCTTAAATAAACGCCGAATTTGTTTCCTTTCTCTTTTATTATAAAACTGATAAAATATGGAAATAAATCTTTTTAAATTTAATCAAAATGTGTGAGATATTATATTATGAATTAGTATGAAAGAAGTAACTGTGACTCTCAGGCAACAAAAAATAACTTCATTTAAAATATCGTCATATATATATTTTAAACATAGTATGCACTATAAAGAGTTTCATTTGCTGGAATATTTGACTGATCTGATGTGCACAGAACGTTTGCACCGATCAACCTCATTTTAGGGGCAGGGGCATATGTGTTCCATGCATTCACTACATTAAATAAGACTCGATTTTTTGCCGCTTTTGGAAATTGCCAATCTACAACTTAATTTTGAGTAGAAAAACGCAGACCAGGCTACCTGCATCTCTTTCCTGCCTGAATGTTTAGTCAAAGAATGTCCAAAATGACAAATTTGTTTCTATAATCCTTTGGAAAGGACTGAAAGGCAGAGGAGGGGAAAGCATGCATTAGTGTTTCTTCTCGTATTTATAATTGACTGAAATATGCCCTAACCTAGAAAAAATGTTATATCTTCCCTTGAAAAGGCTAAATTACAGAAAGTAACCAAATGTTTTAACGTAGGAGGAGGAATATACTTCAGCTGATCCAAGAATAGCGTATTTCCAGAGTGATAGATGACTCGATAAGCTTCGCTAGTCATTTATAAATCGACCCTCAAAATAGGAATCCATTTAGAATATTTAATCCATATTTTATAACTCTTTCGTACGCACATTTTTGGAAACTCAAATGGTAACTGACAACGATATATATCTCCACTATGCATTACTTAAATCATTTCCTAATGTCACAAATTTCCTTATCTAAATAGCTTAAACATGTCATGATGTATGGTGACCTAATGGATTAGTAAAGATTATGTGCTAGTAATATTGCCAACACAAAAGTATTATGAGACTTTAATTTTAATAGGTTTAAAAGCGATCTCAAAATTAATGTTTTTACGATTGTTTAGCCAATTTAAAGAATGCGAAATTTAAAAGGAAAACATAATAGATCAATAAATGTATACGTTCCATTTCCTTTTTAGATGATTTTCTTATGTACTGATAAAAGCGACTGTAATATCCAAAATTTTCAATTTTCTAAAATCAGGCAAACACCGTTTTATAACAACTTAAAAGTTATTCTTCATTCAGGTCGTTGAGAGAAAATGTTTGCAATGTTAACACGCCGCAATAAGTGCTGCTACACGACGTGGCATGGAGTCAAACAAAGTTTGAATGTCTGACTGAGGAAGAGCATTCCATATCGTTTGTACGCGTACCCAAAGTTCGTCTGCAGACGCAACAGGACGAGGATCACGAGCAAGACGCCGACCAATGACATCCCACACATGTTCAATTGGCGACATATCCGGGGAACACGCAGGCCAAGGAAGAAGCTGTACCTGCTGCGCTGCAAAGAAGGATTTAACAATCCGAGCAGTATGAGGGCGGGCATTGTCCTGTTGAAATACAGCGCCTGGCAAGCTTTGAAGGAAGGGAACAGCTTCGGGCTGTAGAACTTCACGGATATACCGGTTGCTGTTCAGATTGCCCACAATTCGTAGCAATTGAGATCGTCTATGATATGCTATGGCGCCCCAGACCATAACTCCGGGTGTTCGTCCACTGTGGCGTTCGATAATGCACTCCGGAAGGTGGCGTTCACCGGCATAGCGTCTGACACGAATGCGGCCATCATGGTACCACAAATTAAAGCGGGATTCGTCAGAAAACACGACATGCTGCCAATCAGCACGCCAGTCTCTATGCTGATTGGCCCATTGTAGCCGCAGGCGGCGATGGTCGTGCGTTAGGGGGATCCTGTATAAAGGAGTCCGTGCGCGCAGTCCACACTGCAGCAGACGTCTACGAATTGATGAAGCACACAATGAAACACCTGTAGCTATTGACCACAGTGCTGCCAATTGTCTAGAGGAAGCTGTACGGTCCGTCCGCGCCATGCGGACCAGGTGTCTATCATCGCGAGCTGACGTCACATTTCGGGGTCCACTCCCGGATTTCCGAGTTGTCCGACACTCGTCCGTCCACTGCTTCCAAACGCGCATCACTGTGCTGCTGTTACGCTGCACACGAGAGGCTACTGCACGATACGACAATCCAGCTTCACGAAGGCCGATGATTCTCCCTCGTTCAAACTCTGTAAGTTGTTCAAATCTCGCTCTCTTTCGTCGACGAGGCATAAGTACAGATTGAGTTAACGTTTACCACTAGCAGATAACCACCGATAACCATACACGCCTCGCTACAGCCGTCTATTTATTCGGATCCATCAGCCGTTCAGAGGGCGCTGCTCAGCATACGCATGCGCTACGGATTTGCAATTCTATTCATTTGCATATCATGCGCTACTTTGCATTTCCTGAAAATTTCAGCTCACTCGCGTAAGTCCTTCATGGTGTTGCAATTTTCACAAACGTGAGTGTAGTTTAAAATTGTGCTAGCTTCGGCTAAGTCTCTTTAGTTTGTTATTAGTTAAGTTCTTTTTTCTTACACTTTTAAGCCCAAGTGGAGGCTTTGTTGTACGCCCTGAAAAAGGGACCATCTGTTAATTTTTATTTGGAGCAATAACGGGTATTTAACCCTTCTTGCGTTTACGTCTCTGTTTCTAAACTCGCTTAGCGATTATTCGCTTAGCTGTTCATTAGGTTCCTGAACATTTAGTTATTAGATGAAAAGTGAGGATTTCTGAAATTTAACTAACTAAAGTATATAAAAAATAGTGAACTCGGTTATTCTACTAAGAGTAATGAGTAGGGATCGAGATACAAGCAATAATGAAGTAAGTGTTTTACGCAAAAGTAGCTTTAATTGATTTTGATGAATTTTTCAAACTGTTCGGATTACTTTTGAGTTACTAATGCAACTAATAATTAAAAATTAAAGACGTTGTTTAAATTACAATTGCCTTTTAAAGGTAAAGATCCAAAATCAAGAATAACAATTAGACAGAACCAATAACTTAAAAAAAAACAGTGATGAATACAGCAATAAAAAGAACAACATAAATTATTTTTTTCATCAAAAGATGATCTCACTAATATTTGTGGGAATCCTAAATATAAAGTGTTGTTATGTTAGAACATTTTTCTCTTTGTGGAACGGTAGATTCATTAGGCTATTTTAAAGCAGGAGACAGAGAGAAACGTGCAGTGCCCTCTCAGGACTCGAATCCTGTACCTCTTGAATACACGTCGCGCATGCTTCCAATTACACCGCGAAAACATGCCGAAAGAAGGGAGAAAATACCTTTATAATGTTTATTTAATTTCCCATGTTTTCTTGTTTTTACTGATTCTGGTAAAATAGGAGAGATCTGTTTGCTTAAGATTTAATGAAGGAGAGTGGCTCATATTCTGTTAGACATGGAAAAGCCACAAAATCGCCTATGCGGCCAGTCCGTTCTCAAATATGCGCACATTTTAAGTTTACTCATATTTAAGCTTACTGATAAGAACACTAGTTAGTGAAACTTTTACAATAAATGTACTTTGAATTTGTATATAATTTCGAATTCAAGTTGAACTGTGGCAGCATGAGTGTCTGGTTCTTCTTTTTTGACACTTTCATCGGTTAAGTCAAAACAGAACTTTCCGGTGACTTTTTTATTATATTCAAAATACTAAGTATGCTTAATGTTTTACCGTAAATCTGAACTATGAAGAACTTAGAAACTGCATCAATTGTCAGCCAGATAAAAAACAACTAGTAAAACTTAACTGAAATCTTTTATTTTCTTGGACCGAAAACATACCCCCTTTGTTTCAGTAAGAACACCTCACCACCATCATTATATTAGATTACGTTCTTCAAGATGGCAGTACTTGTTGGTCGTCATGGAGTCGCATTTCCATGCTTATTTATCTTTCTAAAAGAAAACGTTTTATGGCGGTAGTCACGGATAAAGTAATAAGACAATAAGAAAAAAGCGCTTTTATGTTTTTCTTGCCCAAAAAGTAATTAATACGGTAAAATTTTTCAATAACGTTTTTTATAATCTTCCCTGAAAAAGCAGCACTAAGGATCAGAGTACAAACAATTTCCCTCCAATTTTCACGGTTTTGTTTTTGAAAGAAATAAGTGTTACATTAAATAAAAGTAGCTTTCAATTTTTTGTTTTTTGTAGTGGATACAAAATGATTAATATAAGAAATATTTTTTATATTAGCTGCGTTATTACTTTACTGTGCGGGTAGAGTACGTACATGAAATAAAAAGAAAAATAAACCAGCTCTAGCTCTTGCAGAATAATTGAAGCAATAAACAGGAAAACGGCTTAATATCTTCATATTAGTTCATCCTTTTAGAAAAGAAGATACTAAACAATCAACAGACATAAGATTCCCCCATCTGTTATATTGCTTTTATTTTCTCGCTAACATTTTATTGTTTGCTTAAGATAAAGTCGTACATCTGAAAGTGTTTGTATTTGTTATTTTTTACATTTTACTAATGAATTTTACCATAAAAAGGCAAAATACATTTGTGATAAGATAAAACTGAAAAATTTGCCGTCATATGAAATGTGTGTTTTTGTGGCTGCTAAAAATACAGAAACGTATGCTGGCGGTTATCCCTTAAAAACATTCCTTCTTTGCCGTCCTTTCCCATTAACGACCAAGTCCTAAATTTGTAGATACTGGAAGTAGGAAAACAATGGACTCCCATTTAGCAACAATTTGCATCCATGCCTTCTTCGGTTTTCGAGCCCAAACCCTTCCGTATGGCAATCCGAATCACTAATCACTTTCCTGTTTAGGCGGCTTTCTAGGTAATAAAAAATATTTTATTTTGTATTATGTAAAAATATTTTTTTATGTAATATAAAAAAGACTTCCATAATTGTCCACTAACGGGACATTTGATTGTGTAATTTGGATGTTTGCGTTCTTTTTAACGTAGAGAGTAAGTGTCGAGGACATAAATTCTGTCACAATCGCCTATATCATTTCATTAAAGAATTGCTATTTAATTTATAAGCTTACTATATAACTGACGTTTTTTAATGGTATGGCAATATATGCGAGAGCGGAAATCAGTATTAAATATAAAAATAAGCCGTAATGAACTTAACTTTAACTATCCAGTTAACTGAAGTTATGATATACTTGGGTATTGAAGTCTTCCTTCTCCCATTGTTCCAGCAATCTGCCTTAATTATTAATTTCAATTTTTAATGCCATCCTGTACCTCTTAATATTTCAAACAATTTTTAAAAATTTTTAAGGTTAAATTTTGAGCTTGATCAAGAGAGTTGTTTAAGTACAATTTGCTGTTACCGTCAGAAGTTGCGTCAACAGGACAATAGTTCTGATAGTACATAATATGGCTAAAATTTAATTGAAGTGTCAAGTGTATGATAAATAGTAAACTGGCTTTCCAGCAAAAGTAAATTAATTTCCTGAAGCAATTATACCAAATCTGGGTTCCTTAATAAAACTAGTGATTTATTAGTGATCTTTAGTGCTTTCTGTATGTTATAAATACCGCCTTAATGGGTAATAGTTAGGCATACTGTTTGCCGTAGTGATGTATCCGAGTTCGAATTCTGAAAAAGACATGAATTTGTTTTAGTGTCTGTGCCTTATTGGGGCACTTAAAATACTAGCAATCCGAACTTCTCTCGAGTGGTTTCATAGTAGGGAAAAAGGTGTGTGAGACACTCGGACCGACCACTGGGGTATTTTTCTTAAAACGTGAGACAAAACTGTACGACTAGTGCAGTGGGACTATACTTTTATGGCCAATGATAAAATTCCGTTGTTCCACCCACTTGCAACTGTATTTGTATGTTGGAAATGCATCTTTGCTTTGGATGAAGTTTTTCGTTTTAAATTATTAAAAGTTAATTATACACGCTGAAATTATTATTTAACTGTGTACTATCCCATATCCAGGGCAACTTGAACAGATTCCACTCTACAAAGTTATTTCAAATTATTATATATGGTTTTATGTTTTATAATTAGATAGTAGTGTACCTTGTTCAGTGACTGAACCTTTTTTATAGTCTCAACAGGGAACAGTTAAAATACTAAATCTTGTATAAATAGCTTATCACTAACTTCAAGTAACTAGAGAAAGCTAAATGCTTTAAAAAAATTTAAACATTGTTGAGTATTTTCGAGCTGTCTATGTGATCTGATTTAAAACATACTGATATATGAGTTGAATTACTTTTAGAATGTCTAAAATAACAGATGATATCAAATCAGTAGTTTTTAATTAGGAAAAAAGATCGGTATGTAACATTGTGAATGATATATTTTAAGCCCAAAAGCGACGTTAGTCCAGAATGAGACATTAGGTCTGGAAACAACACTTTTCATTGAATCACTATAAATGGCATATCACTTTTCAAATTATTGCCATGTATTATAGTATTCAAAATAAGTAAATAACGAAGAATTTGCTTAAATATATACATGTTTCTCGCATTGTGAAAAAATAACGATACATAGAGCCATCAAATTTTGATTAAAATAGTCCTCCACCCGAACATGAGCAGCTGGTAGCCCGAATTTGATTTATTATCTATTCCATATTTTGGAAACTTTTAACGAATTTAACGACTATGTCTATTCGAGATTCTGAGCATGTGTTGTTTTTAACGTGATTTTGCTGCTGAATTGATTTTTATGTAGCGTAAATGCGAAGAATGTGAGATTTAGTAAGCAAAGTAAACATACGAAACTTTAATAATAAAAGGACAAAAAACAGTTTTGTTAAAGCTTAGTAAGGAAACTGAACATTGGTATGAATAACTGAGGAAACACGAAAAAAAACAAAAAAATACGCTACAGCGTTAAGTCAACACTTAACGCTGGATTGGGAATTCTGAAAGTAGACTGCTATGCTGTTTTTAAAATCTTCATAATTTTGCTGTTGAATTGTAGCTAGCGAAGAAATTGCTGCTTATTAATAAAGCTAAAAAAAGACAAGAATAAAAGGGCGTTAGTAAGACTGAATTTAACGGCATTCTGCGGTAGACTGCAAGCTCAGCGACGGCATATAAACCTTACGAAGCCCTTTTGGGCGACCGTTAAAATCTGAAGCTTCAGATTTTTAGATTACGTTTTCAGATTTTATTTCTTTATTTTCATTAAATAAAATTTTTAGCATTATAAGCATTCATCTAATACCTTAATTGCAATATTTTAGAATTCCGCAAAGTCCAAGTCTCGTAAGGTAAGTAACATTTTAATTTCATCTGAGATTTAAAACATTTATTTCTTTTATTGTCTTTTTTTCTCTTTTATGATTACTTCTTCCTTTTGTTCCTTAAATTTCAAAACAAATCATTATGAAATGCGGTTCAATATGACTTTTATTTTATATAAAGGGGATGAAAACGATGGTGTGAATGCCGCATTTTGGCTAGTAGTTACAGCAAAGTTTCACATAAAAGTATCATTTAAACATATATTACACTCAGTACTGAATTCTGTTAAAAAAGAACATTATTAAGGTATCAGAAATATTATCCTAAAATATTTTGCATTCAATTTTCAATAACACATTCGGACAAGGAAAAAATATTGAATAGCTATAAGCAAACAAATGATCGATTAGTCTGTCTGCTTCAAACAGCCGATGGGTTTTAATGCGTAGACTTACTACTCCCTTCGCCGTTCTCGAATTTCTTTTTTTTCAAAAAAATATTCTATTACGAAATGTAAATAAAGCCTATTAATGTTTATACGTAATTTTATACGTAACTATTTTACGCAACAAACGACGATTATACGAGAAGTAACAAACTTAATGCAGTAACTGTAAAGTGATATTTCATGTGAATGTAAGATCTGTAAACGAGTTGCCAACATACTTGAATAATTCGAAAGTATCATGTTCAGGTTAAACGTTCTATAAGGTATGCCTAAATCTGATGATAATGTACCAGATGAATCTGAAGTTGAGGATCATTCATTTATTTCAAAGTAGTCTATAATATTGAAACTCTTTCTCTTTTTCTTTTCATAGTACCGTTCGGTTCGTTCTTTGCGCAACTTATTTGCTCGCTATATTTTTTGATCTTTTCTTATCTGAACAGTTGCTTGTTCTTCTCTCTATTTCAACAAATGGTTCGTTGAATTATTTTAAATTCTTTAAAATTTCAGTGAAATAAAATTCACAAACTCTACAACTATCCACGACTACATCCAACAAGCAAATGAGCCGGAGCCGCCCTCCAGACGAAAATGCGCGGCAGTAGAAATGTGCACAGTGGATTTACTTTAAGATTTCCTTAAAATCGTCAGGGTTTTCTCTAACATTTTCACTCAGATGTGTATGAGTAGTGATTCCCAATTTCTTACACTTTCATCTATCAAATGAAACATAAATCAACTTTCTATGTTTTCTAGTTGCGGAGCATTAATTCCGTCATGCGCAAAAAGCGTCATAGTTTTTCCGTTCCGCAGACCACCATGGAAGAACGTAAGTCTGCATTAAAATAACAAGCATCTTAGAAAGCATGCCACACTTTCCATAGCGTAAATAATTTTCGAAATTTCTGGAAGATCTATTCATCCTTCAGGGAGTCGCAATGCCGTAATGTTTCGGCTACACGGAAAACCTAACCATCACACCTGTAAATGCAGACGCTGGCGAGAATAATAAAGTTAACTGTCACCATACTAATAAATTAAGGACCTCGAGTACTCTTTATATGTACATATCTTTTATCATATGTCTGTTTAATTATTGTTTGTTATACGACCCTATTTTGTTTTCATACAGTGTTTTTAGATATATTGTAAATTGATGGTAAATTGCTTGTATATTCCTTTTAAGAAGCATATAAAAAGTTCATTTTTGTTGAAGCTAAGAAACTGCTATACGCATAAACCAATTTTGTTCTCTTTACAGTTCCGTTTCTTTATACGCAATTGTATTTTTGTCACAGCGTTTCACAAAGGATAAATATATTTCCGGTAATAAAGCAATATGCAGATGTGTGTCCACACTCGCAAAACAGCCTGATCAATTGTACGCACAAACGCACACAAACACTCGGTTTGTGTATACATAGAAACAATGTCTCAGAAATACATTCATGCTAAAAAATAAGCAACAAACGTTAAAAGAAAACGTACAATAGTGAAAAGAGGAATTAAAACATATAATTTACACTGAGAAATGTTATACATAACTTCATAAGCAGCAATAGTTCCGTGTGATCCCAGGTAGTTCCCAAGTGAAAAACATGAGTCGAAGTCACAGTTTTCAGGATGAAATGTGCTGAAAGGTTTTCATGATGTTGCAAGTAATTGCAAAACAATGCACTGCTGCGAGACAGCTGAATTTGTATCAAAATGGCATCTAAAGGCTTTGGAATCGCTACAGAAGCGATCAAAACACCTTAGAAGGAAGGCAGACAATCGCTTCTTCTTGTTATGTGCAAGACACCGTAGCTCACTAAGAGCACGACAGCTAGCGTCGCATTTCTCTGCTCCTGCAGGATTACCCCACATCCTACCAAACTGTATCGGGTCGACAGCATGAAGCTGAACTCTACGCTCGACAACCTGTGTTTGTTTTCCTTTGTCCTCATCACATATCGGAGCGCGGTTGAATTGAGCCTGTGACCAACGTAGTTGGACATCAGACCATTGGCACCATGTACTTTTTATGAATGAGTCTCAATTTAACATCAAGAATGATTCCTAAAAGTAGTGATATGACAGGAGCCAAGGCCATGCTACCAGGCGCTGAACATCGTCGAAAGTAACCTTTACAAAATGAGAAGCTTATTAGTATGAGCTGGGATTGCAACGAACGGCCGCACCGTTGTCTACCTGATTCCAAGTGGTTCTATCACAGCCGTCCAATATCGCGATGAAATTCTACACCGTCTAATGCGTTCTTTGATAACTGCCATGGGTACAGATGAGATATATGTAGATGGACGATAACGCCTGCCCGTATAGATTTCGAGTAGTGCGGAGATATTCGGAAAAAGAAACTCTTCTGCCGTAGCCTGCTAGACTACACGACCTGAATCCCATAAAGCATGTGTGGGACATGCTGGGACGACGGATCCAGGTCGCAGTGTGTCGCTAGGCACCCTTCACGAGCTTCGACATGCATTACTGTAGGAATGGTTGCTACTGCCACAGCAAGCGATCAGCGAGACTATTGGCAGCTTGCCTTGACATTTTCAAGCATGCATATTAGCTAGATGGATTGTGAAGGATTTTAGCTAGTTGTAAATGATGCATTTTAGAAACACGTTATCAGCACGATGTTTCTGTTGCACGTTCTTCTGATTCATTTGGTGTTTCGTGATGTGATGGTATTAATACATATGTTTGTGCATGTATTACAACTATGCTTTGGGTCTTTTATTGCGACACTATCCTCTTGGATCAATTTCATACATATTCAATAAATAGATTTTGAGTTCTTCCATTTTTCTTTTCTTGCTTATTGAGCAGGAGAGACTATTTCTTTTTTCTACGTAATTACTTCTGTTTGATTAAATGCACGAAAAAAAGTTGAGGTAAATGTAACACGCCGTAGATTATTACTTTAATAAACTAATAGTCTGTCTTGAAATCATACCTGAAATTCTGTAGTCAAGAAACGATCTTTTAAGTATCATAATCACATGGATAAACGCCAGCCAGATTATTTGTGGTATTTTACTTAATTATAAAAACAATAGCTTATATTTGGGTTATATTAATTTTTAGAGGTTATTTGGGTCCAGTATGCGATTGAAATAAACTGTGGCAGTTCTTTTTAGATTAACTGCAAGTACTTTGTAATTTCCGTTAGGGGATAATTTTATTCATGCATTATTAAATGCACTGAAATTTCAAATGCTTTAACAGTATTATAAGCAATGTAAGCAGGAAAACTCTTGATAATTCGAGGTCGTTAGATATAGTTATCTCAATAATTATTGCATCAAAAACAAATATTATTAAGTCACAATAAGGGGACGTGTATTCCACTTAAAAGTGAAGATGATAATGGAAAGTCTTTTCTGCGATATAGGTAAGCAACAACTTAACTGAGCATAAAATAAAAATTTAACTAAAATGAATGAATAGAAGATTCATGTGTGACACATCAGAGTTTAAAGAAAATTCTGCAAGATTCTGGAGGAAAATGCCCTGCAGTATAAGGGTCTTATTAACATAGAAGTAACGAAAGAAAGAGATCAAATATGTAGGCTTAGCTCTCTCTGATACATTCGTACTTTTATAAATTCCTCTCATAGACTTTATTCATTTGCATTCTGATTTTCATAAAATGTATTGCATGCTGAATGCAAAATAACACTGTTTAATATTTAATTTATACCTAGTTCTGTGTTCAATTATAAGCTGATTACAAAATTAAATTATTTTTTTTCCTGCCATTCAATTCATTTTGTAATAAGAAATTACATTATGTAATATTTACCACTATTGTTCTTTCCGCTACTGAGGAGATTTTCTGTGTTATCGAAAATTTCGATGAAAAGATTTGAGATAAGAAGAAAAATGTCTATAAGATTCACCTTTCATTTTATTTAAAGAGCAAATTTTACCGAGAGTTGTTGATAAAACGAATATTTAATTTATTTGTTATATTACTGAATAATGAATAAATTAACTGAAATTATTAAACCTATTTTCAAAATTATCCGAAAATTTTATGGCAGAAGAACAAAAACTGGAATTTTTTTCCGATAGACTCACATTTCGCCTCTTTGTAGCTCATGTCTAATGTCGGCTCATGTTTGTGTTTATTTAAAAAAATCTAACCTCTTGCGAGATGCATTTTTACCTTTCAAGTATTAAATAAAGATGGTTGCTGTTTGCTGAAGTTGTGGCCTAACTGTTTGCTGAAGTTGTAGCCATCTTGAATGACCTTCTGATGAGCCTGAAGTATAATGTCAATAGCATTAAATCAGAACCATAAGTCCTTATGCATCAATGCTTTTCATTTTATTTTATTATCACAGTAACCATTAATAAAGGGATTCTTGTGTTCTACGAGCTTTGCTTATGATCACATATACGTAACATATGCTTTTTAAGTAACTGACAGGAAAATAATATCTTCTCAATAAATTGCATCTAGCCCCCCCCCAAAAAAAACTCGACAAGTATCATATTTTCTACCTGTTAATAACGACCCTCTTTCTAAAATCCTGCACGGAGAATCTGCTGCAAGAGGAAAATGAAAATTCTGAGAAAACCTAGAATGCGGACAAAAAAGAAGCACGAGAGCGGCATTTTCAAAACAATAAGCGTTAGACGCAGCGTATGAGATGATGGATTGGTCTAGAGATCAGCAAATAGATTGCATAAAGCCGTATGCCTAAAGTTTAAGTTTACTTCAACAGAAAAACCAAAAAGTAAATGGCAGCTAAAAATTTTTTAAATTGTTTTAAGAAATCAAATTTATAAAACAATTGCATTCGTATTATGTGAATGCGTGAGATTTGATTTAGGCATATCAATATATTAGTGCTTAGGATCTTATGAGCTGTTTTCTCTAAAAGTGGTGTAAGTCCGTTATATATCATGTAGAGATATTTAAGAATTTGTATTTGAATGGTTTAAAAAATATTGGTATATGTTAGTATGCTCATGTTTTGTTTTTTAAATATTAAATTGATTAAAATTCGTTTTTAAAGAATTAGTTAAAAGACATTTAAAATTTTGATGAACTCAAATGGGCTTACTTTCAGAGTCAATAAAATATGTAAATCATGCATTTATGAAATATTAAATATGGGATTTCAATTGAATCAAACCAATTTTTGAAAGAAATGTTGGCTCTCTTCTATTATCGGGCGCGAATTCAGAAATGTATGAATGTGTGCACGTTTGTGTGGATGTATATGTAACATTTTTATTAAATATGTCAAAAAATAAATAAAAGGGCTATATTTCAATACTTCTTCAGGCAATGCCATTTAAGCTACTTTAATAACAACTTTATAGTAATATGCGCCATTTTTACTTTTTATGATTGTGAGAAAGGTTTCGCAAATTGTCATGAGGAATATAAGGGATATAAGGTACATATAGTATAATTTGTGAACTAAATATCATGTCTTTGCGGAAAGTGGATTTACACAAATTTCAAAGTAAATATATTTGTAATTTTATTAAATACGTAAATTTATATTGACAAAACGATGAGAATTTTGAAGTAAAAAATGGGCTTCCACCACTTTCAAAGAAAAGAGCTCATATATTTTAAGAAAAATGTGCGTGAGTTCTTATTTACATATGTAAGCATATTAGCACATAGGCGTGTATATTTCATTTACTTATAAAGTATTATTTGTTCTCAAAAATAGTTAGTGAACTTAACACATTTTTATACTTTATAAATATAAAATTCTACATCCACACTATAATGAAGATGTGATGAATTAGAGAACTTAATTTAAGATAAAATTCCATTTCTGCCTTTAATTCTTAGGGAAGGTTTAACATTTTCAGTGTGGTTTGAGTTACATCGGTCAAACTAAAACAGTGTTAATATTTCGCAGCAAGGAACACGAATCATATATTTGCAAGGAAGAGATAAACAAATATTTAATAGCTAATCATAGTTGGAAATTTAATCAAAATTTTGATTGTGTGTCTACAAAAATTATCCAGAAATATTTTTCAGCTAGTGATTTGGATTTCCTTAACGCTTTTCAAATTTACTAAAATTTATCTGACGTAAATTCCGATCTAGTACTTCGTAATGCTTTTAAATTCTACACTCCTCAAATGTGAAATTGGAACACCAAGAAAGAATGCTCGTACACTGTAAAAAATTTTAGTTCAATGTTACACCATTTAATGGTTCAAAATCAAAGGTTGCACCAAATTATGGTTCACTTGAAATACAGTTTCACTGAAATTTGGTGAAACGATCCAATTAGTTCAAAGATTCACCATTTTTAAGGAATACTTTGCAGCCAATCAAAGCAAAGCATTCAGCGCATGCCTGGTCTTCCCGTAATTCGATCTTTTGGAAGTTTAATGGCGGCTGTTTTTAGTCGGCTGTGTATTCTATAATTGCAAGGTATGTATATTTTTGGTTTGTTTCCGTTTTGATTTATGTATGTGCATTAAAATTTGTGTATTATTGAAATGTAAGATAAAAAGTGGTGTCATTCGCAGTAACTTTTTAATGATTTTGTTGGGGTGAATCTCGTTAGTTCTAAAGCCTATTTTCACCATGCGGTTATTACTACTGTATTTAACGTAGCTGAATATAATTCTAAAAAGAGATTCCCGAACATTCCAAGTAAAAGCATTTTTATAACATAATGTGTACTTCTGCATATGTTACATGTGCATTTCTGTAAAATACATTACATTCATTCTGTAGAAAACAGAACATTCTATGTTTGTATTGTTCTATGTTAGTGTATGTTTCGCATGTATAAATAACTAGCTGGGGATGTAAACAGTGATGGAGTAGTATACTCACTGTTATGATCACTGTCTTGATACATTTATTAAATAATTTTTGAAATATTAGAAGATCGCATGTGTGTATATATATTTTATGTACAGAATCATCGATTTTAGACTTAATAATGGAAAAAGAAGGAAAATTTACAACCATCAGAAAATTTTATTCCAAATAATAGTTTGTATAATGTATATTATAAAGTAATAATTAAACTTTATATTTTTGTCAATTTAACTTTTAAAAAGTGTCCTATAAGAATGCAAGTGATAAACAGAAACCCAGCATCAATATTGGAATGTAATTGTTGTACCGCTTTTTGTGAACTTGAGAAATAAGAAACAAATAATTCGTCTAAGAAACGTTTAAAAAACATTTTTGACATGGAAGTTTAAGTAGTGTTGGGTAAAACTAAATTTATGGTTTAATTTTTTTTTAGATGAAAATCTTGGTACTGTGTCAGTCATCATTGAAAGTGCTAGAAATTTTAGATTATGATCAGCTTACTGATCAGTAATGGTGTGGTTCTACTTCTATGTGCGAAATAAATTACTTCACAAGGATCTCGAAATGCAGCCGATCGGCAGTGTGAACAAACATATGAACTTATTTCATATGATCCATTATGATATTCTAAACGAAGATAATTTTCTAAGACCGTATACTGCTTCCCACCTAATTAGTCTGTGCATCAAATCTGCAATCATGTACAACAGTACAATGCTGCCAGGTTAAGCAGCATTCGACACCACTTGGGATGCGAACCCACATGACTTACTATTCTTGACTTTGTTTATTTTTCCAGCTGAAATTATTATGTTCAAAACATGTATATATGTATACAGACATTCTAGACTGCTACCTGCATCATTTATCATGTTACTTCTCCTTCTTATTGTATACATTTTGAGCAAATTATGACCTTCCAGTGATTTTAAACTGGATAGCTCTACATAAATGTGACACCTCCTAGCTGGCTACGTGCCTAAGGTCATCCCATTTGCACTCACCATCAATTATTATTTTGCGTAAAATAGATGTATTTGTTTGCAATTTCGTGTAGAACTTGCTTTATGGATTATTCAAAACAGGCTAAGAAAAAATTGTTCTCTTTCCTTACATTGGTAACTTGTTGTAAAAATATTTACATCAGTTTGAATAAATAAATTGAAAAAATAATTCTAAATTTGGATTTCATGATGCTGTTTAACACTCTATATACATTTCAGAAAACTTTTGAAAAATATATTAAAATAACTGCTGCATACACGTGTGCTTTCTGATTAAAGTATTCCAAAATGTGAACCTGCGAAATGCTTTCTATTAATATTATAAATAATTTAAACTAATGCACATACTTTACAAGTAAGTTTTTCTTATTTATTTCATACAATTAAATTTTCAAGTCAGAAAAATGTTATTAATGAATATACTGTTCCTATATAAGCATAATATGTATGCTAATTATTCAGAAATACTTGTTATTAAATTCTGAAAAATACTAATTAAAATATACATTATCTTTTAACAGTATTATATGAATAGTTTCGTGTTATTAAATTAAATTTGTTAAGTGACATGATTTATTAACATATGCTTACATGTATGTTTGTTTGTGCTTCAGTATGAAGTGTTTCTTAATTAATTAATTTTCTTATATAGCAGTTGCACAAAATTTGTCTACGTTGATTTAAATATGTTCTTGATTAAGGCTTTGCGATCTTAATTTTAAGCTTATGGTTTTTTCCTCTTAACTTATTTTATACGAAATGTTTACGTTTCTGCATGACATGTTGATATGTTTAATCTGCAGAAACGTGGAATTTGCTTTTGAATTTATTCAACAATTTGAGAATAGCTTTGAAAAATTTTCTTTATTGTAAATAGTTTTGAAAAATTTTCTTTATTGTATAGGTGCATAAATACAATTTATCATGCTTCATAATACATTTTAACATATCGTAAATAAAAAATTACCATAAATGAAAAGTTAAAAAATCTTTATGGTTTAGATGCTTGTGATGAAATCATTTTAAGTAAAACTTGTTTTTTTTGTGGGAAAGGGACAAGGGAAACTTTACAGATCTTGACAAATACTTCTACAGAGTCTCCAAATTTTAAAGGTAAGTGTCATGGAATGAAAATAAGAATTATGCATGGAATAAATTTTCTATATATACTATAACAGTTATCAGCTAAATATCTGTTAATTATACATAAGGGGACACAATGTATAATTTCAATTTTATTATGAGAAAGCAGTTTCTGTTGCGAGTTTAAATACTGGAGAGCTTGAATCATAAAGCTGTATATGTCTGTACAATAGCAAATCAATATTATCTGTGATTTAGTTGTAAGATAAAGTTGTAGTGTACTGTTTAAGGATAGTTATCAAGACAAATTGTAATAAAGCATTAGAATTCTATTAAGTAATGTGATAATATTAAAGCTCTTGCAATGAGCAGTTATATTTTAGCTTATTTTTATTGGTGTGTAAGGTGTTTAATTTTGTAAAAATATATTTTTCTATACATGCTAATATATTGCAAGTATGTATTTTAAAGATAGATACACTCACGTTTGTGAAAATTGCAACACCATGAAGGACTTACGCGAGTGAGCTGAAATTTTCAGGAAATGCAAAGTAGCGCATGATATGCAAATGATTAGAATTGCAAATCCGTAGCGCATGCGTATGCTGAGCAGCGCCCTCTGAACGGCTGATGGATCCGAATAAATAGACGGCTGTAGCGAGGCGTGTATGGTTATCGGTGGTTATCTGCTAGTGGTAAACGTTAACTCAATCTGTACTTATGCCTCGTCGACGAAAGAGAGCGAGATTTGAACAACTTACAGAGTTTGAACGAGGGAGAATCATCGGCCTTCGTGAAGCTGGATTGTCGTATCGTGCAGTAGCCTCTCGTGTGCAGCGTAACAGCAGCACAGTGATGCGCGTTTGGAAGCAGTGGACGGACGAGTGTCGGACAACTCGGAAATCCGGGAGTGGACCCCGAAATGTGACGTCAGCTCGCGATGATAGACACCTGGTCCGCATGGCGCGGACGGACCGTACAGCTTCCTCTAGACAATTGGCAGCACTGTGGTCAATAGCTACAGGTGTTTCATTGTGTGCTTCATCAATTCGTAGACGTCTGCTGCAGTGTGGACTGCGCGCACGGACTCCTTTATACAGGATCCCCCTAACGCACGACCATCGCCGCCTGCGGCTACAATGGGCCAATCAGCATAGAGACTGGCGTGCTGATTGGCAGCATGTCGTGTTTTCTGACGAATCCCGCTTTAATTTGTGGTACCATGATGGCCGCATTCGTGTCAGACGCTATGCCGGTGAACGCCACCTTCCGGAGTGCATTATCGAACGCCACAGTGGACGAACACCCGGAGTTATGGTCTGGGGCGCCATAGCATATCATAGACGATCTCAATTGCTACGAATTGTGGGCAATCTGAACAGCAACCGGTATATCCGTGAAGTTCTACAGCCCGAAGCTGTTCCCTTCCTTCAAAGCTTGCCAGGCGCTGTATTTCAACAGGACAATGCCCGCCCTCATACTGCTCGGATTGTTAAATCCTTCTTTGCAGCGCAGCAGGTACAGCTTCTTCCTTGGCCTGCGTGTTCCCCGGATATGTCGCCAATTGAACATGTGTGGGATGTCATTGGTCGGCGTCTTGCTCGTGATCCTCGTCCTGTTGCGTCTGCAGACGAACTTTGGGTACGCGTACAAACGATATGGAATGCTCTTCCTCAGTCAGACATTCAAACTTTGTTTGACTCCATGCCACGTCGTGTAGCAGCACTTATTGCGGCGCGTGGTGGCCACACAAAATACTGATTCTGATCTCTTGTTCTTGTTTGTTTGCTTTGAACATTTAATCATTTATTTGTACCACTACCACTCAACTGTGTATTAAATTGCATTCAATTATGACGATTCCTTCTTGGTGTTGCAATTTTCACAAACGTGAGTGTATTTTATACTGTAATTCTCTCAAAACTGAATCAATCTTATGCAAATAAATCAAATTGCTATGCTAGCCAAACTGCCAATAATTATTGCTATAGGTATGATGATTTGCATGAGCAATTTCCAAATATCTTAGCCGCAGCAGTTATGAATAAAATAAAGTTACGAGGAGAAGGGAGCCATAGCAGTAATTGAATAAAATACCAGAACATGGATAATATAAAATTATAGGCCTGAGCTCTCAAATAACTTCCTATAATATACAGTTCATGGTAAGCATAATTATTATTAATGGTTCAAAATATTCTCAATCCATATCGCAATAAAGCCCATTTAACATATTTCTAATTTATGGTTCAACATTCCCCATTCTTACTTCAACGTATTACCAATTCTTGGTTCAACCTATTACCAAATAATGGTTCAGACAAAGCACCAAATAATGGTTCAACTTATTACCGAATAATGATTCAACCTACTACCAAATAATGGTACAGACAAAGCACCAAATATTGGTTCAACTTATTACCGAATAATGGTTCAGGCAAAGCACCAAATAATGGTTCAGTGTTTTACCATCTTTTGGTTGTAACCTTTTCAGTACCATAATTTGGTGAAACCTTGAACCAAATTTTTAACAGTGTAGCTTCATGCAAATTGCAGGATCGAGAGTTGTGAGATGGATATGCAAATGATTAAAAAAGCAGACACATAAAATCATTATAAACCAATTTATTCAGTATCGAATGCTCCCATCTCGGGCAGCGATACAGGCCGCAATCCGGCGAGGCATGTTATCAATAAGTTCATTGGTGGTTGCTTGAAGGTAGAAATGACCAGGCCACATCCGCAGCTGTAAGCAGATCATCCAGGGTTTGCGGCCGTAGTCCTTTTTGAATGTTACGTCCAATGATATCCCACAGCTGTTCGATGGGATTCAGCGGCCAGGGTAGGATGTCAAATCCGGTCAGGCTGTCAATAGTACACCGTACGACATTCGGCTTGGCATTGTGTTGCTGGAATACGGTGATGCGTGCGCCCTGCAACCAAGGCAGAACAACAGGCTCCACAATTTGCGCGACGTTGCGGTCCGCTGTAAAACTGCCATTAATGTGTACCAGGAGCGTCTTGTGATCAAATATTACGCCACCTCAAACCACAATGCCAGGTGCAGGACCGGTGTGACACTCGGCGAAGTGAGCTGTTTCGTTGCGTTCTCCGGGTTGCCGCCATATCCGTCCACAGCCGTCATTCCTCTACAGACAAAAACGAGATTCATCCGTGAACAAAACTCGATGCCATTCAATGGTTCACGCACAATGACGCTGACACTACACCAGGCGTCTAATCTTGTGTTCAGTAGTCAATGGTATCCCTGTGGTTGGTACCCGCGAACCCAAGTGTACTTCATGCAATATACATGTTTCGTATAGTTTGGGTGGGCACAGATGTATCTGCTCCTAGACGCAACCGGCTTCGGATGTCACGTGTCGTGGAGAAAGGGTCTACAATAATTAACCGCCGAATAGCCGATCTGTGCTCTCTGGCGTGCACTTGTGCGTCCTACTTCCTCTTCCACGTGCACGTGCACCTTCCTGAATCTATCACGTGACACCACGTTGGATGGTACTCACGTTGTGCCCAACACGAGTGGGTAATGTGCACAGCCACACATTAAGTTCATGGAGTTCGATAATACAGTCACTTTCCCCGGTCATTAAATGATGGTATTGAACTCGCCGACGTTTCAAAAGCATCTTCTATGCTTCTTCTAAAGTCTCCAAATACTACATAAACTCTCAGATTCTGTTTATGAGAAGGGAAAGTGACTGACCTTTATAGCCCGCATATGCGTACGACGTGATCCAATGCCTGCGCATTTTTTATTATTTATATATCCACCACACGCTACGCGCATTCTTTCTTGGTGTTGCTATTTTACTTTTGAGGAGTATATTAAGTTAATTTTTCTTGTTGTTAATATTTCTGTGGACAGATGCCGCTACCTTCTTGTTCACTTTGCTTTTGGTATAAATACGGCTATGGCTCCTCACCCGCCAGTGTTGGTCGTTTCAGTCCTTTTTCGATTCGAGCGGTTAATGGTTGACGTTGAAAGCGCAGTATTCAGCCCAGTTTGCTCTAATAGTCTGGTTGCCAACTTAAATCTCACGTAGTGTCGCCTTCGGGCCACACTAAAAATGTCCTTTTTTAGGAGACCCGATATGAAAAATGATGATGAATTCAGCGATTACGCTGATTCGGATCATTCAACGAGATCGCAACTGAAACTCTTCAGAAAAAGTGATTTACTGAAAGATTTCCCTAACGACACACTGAAACAAGGTAAAGAAAAAAACACATCCACTCCTAAAATAAAGACTGACTCGGAAAAGAGAAACATTCCTGACAGATCAAGAGAAAGTAGACGAAATGATGAAACTCATTAAAACATATGGAGCTAACACGGTTCATCAAACACTTCATCCTAGGTTCAAACAAGGAAGCGATGAACAAGTCACTACTAAATCCTCGTCCATTGTATCTGCACCACAATCTACTGAGTGGCTGAAAGTAAACGAGATTTTCAGACCAAATTATACCGAAGAGCATGAAGCGAACATGAAAACTAAATCAATATTGTTCATGCAAAAAAAAAACGCGAAGGACTTTAGAACCATGGCAAAACTATTAAACGATAAGAATATTTAATTCCATTCCTAGAAACTTTCAAGTGAAACATCATAGCTGTGATGAAGAACCTGCCAGACCCTGTTTCTGAAGAAGCCATGTTTAATGACCTAAAGATAAGAAAATTTCCAAAAATTAAAGCAGTTTAATCGAACTGGGAAAGGAGTCACCGAAAAATTATCAATGTGTTTATTCGAACTGAGGAAAAATAAATCCCGAAATGCCAGATTCAACCGGAACAATATGTTACGTATAAATGTAAGAATCGAGAAGTTTTCATCTAAGAAAAAGCCAACGAAGTGTAATCGCTGCCAGGCCTACGAACACACTCAGCATTTTTGTAACAATCAAGAAAGTTGCTGTAAATGCAAAAAGGAACATCGTACGAGTACCTGCCCTAAAAGACCTTCAGAAAGATCAGACCTTTTCTTGAGAGCATCATGTAAGCAGTTATCGAGGTTGCAAGGCATATCAAGAAACATTTGCACGAAGAGAAAGACAAAACAAAATCCCTCCACCCAGAAATATTCAGTAAAGAATTTTCGAACCTACCGAAAACCGAAAAAAAACTTATCGAACCCTTTAACAAAATATTATACAGTGAGAAATTAAAAAGACCAGCTAAGAAAACACTTCAAACTATTCCGAAAAATTCGGAATCCTTTAATGATACATTCTACTGGATCCTACTGAACTTTTTCGACTTCGGGGGAGGTATTAAATTTAACACTTATGTGTTTTATGTATGCAGGTGGCCTAGGGTAAATTTTTATTTAATTGGTTTATACTATTTTGTAGTAGGTACAGAAGCAAGTCAACGATTAACGATCACACCGCCAGTGAGACCACTGAAGCAAAGGGTCTCACTATGTCTCACCCCTTTTGATCTCACCTCTGTGGTGATTCAGATGTGGTGAGACATCAAAAGCGAGGCCCCACGTGAGATTCCTTAAGAGATTTGGCAAAAGCAGAATTAATTTCTGCTGTACATCAGACTATGCATTTAAGCATCCTTCTTTGCAGAATTTCTATGCATCTTTGCAGAATTTCTTTGCTTTGCATCTGTTCGCCCTCATCAATAGAATCTTGGTTAAAATCATCGACAAACAAAACGTTGTTGCTTCATCTAATTATATAAATTCGAATTTATGTAATTAGATAAAGCACCAAACTTGTGTTTTATTGATTACGAGGGCCAAAAAATTCAAGTCCCTCAAAACAAAGAAATTTGCTGGGCTTGTTTGAGCAAAATCATTTTTGTTGTTGAATTTGCTTGTGGAAAATCATTTTTGGCGCAGAGAAATGCAATTTCGAAACTTCAGCAATAGAAACTTCAAATTCGTAAATTTGATATAGAAAAAATATTGTAATCTGAAGATCTAGCATTCTACAATATTTGAAAACTGAGGATATATTTCTAGAGCAGAGCGTCAACACAAGTTTCCAGCCTATATTTTGTCTTCTAATAGCAAAGTATAATAAATGTTTTGGGGGGTATTATTTCACAATTTTCAGCAAGTGTCATCAGAATGAAGAGCGAAAAGATAACTAACAATTTTGGTTTACCATGTATAGTAAATGCCGGAAATATTGATTAAGTAAGGTTATTGTACTTTTAAGCAATAATGAGCAGCTCATACATATATGACCTTTCAGACATGGTTTTAGAAAAATGAAGATGGCATTGTACACTGCATACACGTTTGTATGCATGTATGTGGTCCTGATAACAGAACGGTACCGTTATGTTGAAGGCAAAATATCTGCATTAAATTCGTTCTACATATATGTACACTCCTACTTTATAGCAGTAGTCCTTTGCGTATAATAGTTGCATTTTCAGCGCATTTGCGTACAAATGTTTAAACAAGTTTGATACAGTATGTGCAGGTAAACCAAGATATCCGGAATAAAGTTGTCTCATATTCTTTCCTATATTAAAATTCTAGAGTTTAACAAAATCATTCACTTCTGCATAGCTAAACACAGTATTATTCTTATTATTCGGAACTCAGGTATCCAGAATTACCATTTTATCGAAACATTTTTAGCGCTAGGTCAAATAAAATTAGGGATAATTTTATTTTAATTTGCTCGTCGAATTAAACGCTGTAAAAAGATAATGGAAGCTATTATAGATTATTAAGTAACATTGAATTAATTTTTTTTAATATGTACGCCATAAAAATTGGCTCATCATGTTCGAAAAAGAAATAATCTTTAAACATTATTAGAAAAACAGTTAATTCTATCATTAATTGCCAACTACATTTTTCTAGCCTGTATGGAACAATGGTAACTAAATAGTATTAACTATGTCATTAACATTATTATTCTAATATTTGTAACTATAATTGTAGCTCAGTAAAAATATGGTACATTTAACTTTGTAAAAATGTAATCTAGGTGTCGAAAGAACAATATCTAGGTGGTCTCAGTTGGTTCGAATGATTAAAATTCTGCTATACTTATAGCGTATAACTGCTTAGAAAATGACTCTGGTTAATTAAATCTCTGAGGAGTATACAATACTTCCAATGTGAATGAAAATTGACACTTGGTCAGTATAACTTCAACAGCGTTACCCTTTGACCTTCAGATTAAAGAGAGTTGGCCAGCTGATATCTTCTTATCGATCATCCTAGCAGATGTTTCTGAGTTTCTCTGTTTCAATTTCTCACACATTGTTTCTTTAACCTTCGTAGTAAAACCAACCGAGACATTGAAATTAGTTTCAAATTACATTAAAGTTGAATATTGTTTGTCATTGCTAGCTTTGCACGTCATCATTTGTGTAAGTTAAACATTTTAATATGAATTTTAAAATTTTAACAACTGAAGGAAACCAAAATTTGATTTTTTGATAGTTTACTAAAATATGCAAACTTTGATAACCTCATAAGCATATACGAAGTTATCAGAAATAAAAAATGCCAAAATACCGAAACATGCTACCAAGAGTCAGTGAACAAACAATAAAGCAAATTTTGGAAGCCGCTTAAAAATTAATTAATTAAAAGTTATGTCTCTGTTATACACAGCAATATTAAAATTCAGGAAAATGAGATAATAAGTAGCTATTTTGTTTTATTTAAAATAAAATATTTATTTGTTATTAAAATTTTCTTATTGGGTTTCAGCAAATACTGACGTGCTTATTTAGTTGAACAATCAAAAGTTGATCATTTAATAACATACTGCTCATAATAGATTGAATGTACAGCCATGCCAAAAATATCACAATAAACAACATAAATGTGAAAAAGAGGGCAAGTTCGGAAGAAACGACTTTCGGTGTAGTCGGTGTCGTCGACAAAAAAAGTTGGGTTATAACGGATGGCAAGTTACATAGCAGTTCCTTTAATCATAGCTGGAGGAAGGTGCAAAGCTTTAGTACTTTTAAAAATACTTTTAAAAGCTATTAAAGGTTATATTCTTATTTAGACACTTAAATCAAAAAGCGTCTAAACAAATACGTGATCTTCAATTTTTTTTTTCGTTTACGATGCACTGGTTTCTCTTCATGAAAATGAGATAAAAAAAATTATAAACTTTTTATTAAATGAAAACGCACCAATTCCGCACCGAACGTCGTTTACGCTGCACTGATTTCTTTATTTTGCAACTTTTATATTTTCCATAGCGGTGGATAGGTTGCCGTTTACGCCACACTGGTTTCTTTTTATTAGCAATTTCTATATTTTCCATAATGGTGGAAATCTTGCGTATCACTTGAGTATTTTATTTGATTTAACCACGATAATAATCTAGCTTTTTGAAGTTTTATATTTTTAAAAAGACTAAAAAATGCAAACAATAAGTTTAAACAGCTATTTTTATTTATTAAACAATATAAATGTTCAAATCTTGTGTATTTTAAAGTATAGATTTCCGTTTTCCTTTTTTATTTTCCATCATTTTATTTGCATCTAGCGTCTGTTTCATTACTTAAAGTTGAGTTACTGAATGGCAACGCTTTTATCGTTTGAAAGCTGTTTACATTCTCATCGCGATATCGCTGTAGTTAGGCCGAACCCGCTACCAAAATGAAAAAAGAGTCAGGCCTGTACTCCACCTCTGAGCTATTATTTCATCTATTATAAACAAATTTTTTTCTTCATTTTCGGCAAAGTTGATTAGCATCTGAGTGGCGCGTAAATCAGCGATCGGTGTAACGCCATCTAACTGGTGTAACGCCACCTATTTGGCAAATGCTCGTTATGAGCATTATTTGGTTTAACTTCCATAATAATATAGTCTTTGAAGTCTTAGAATTTTTCCTATGCAAATTCAAAATGTTCTACCTTGGTGCGAAATTTCAAGCATTTAAGTCATTTAAAAGTGATCTAGGTTTTTGATCAGTCAGTGAAAGATAAAAATGAGACTTTTCAGACCTTAATAATTCCATAACTATAAGAGGTAGATTAATGCAATTTCAGATTCTAGATATTCAAGGGAGCTCTATTAGACGTATAAAAGTTCAAGTTCTAGAGGTCTAATAGATTTTGAGCAATGAAGGTGCCGAATGCAGCTCGAAATGGTTCGTGTAAGATACAAACGGCGGGTGTCCCGCTTTTTTCCTGTCTGTTCCGAACTCGGCTGACACACTGCCATGTGTCTATGCTTGCGAAATATAAACACGTTTCATAAGCGTTGGATTGTCAACCCAAATTTAAGTAAACTTAATATATATGTTTTAAGAAACACCATCGTTTATAATAATATACGATTTATAATAATAATATAATAATAATACCCTCGTGCTAAAAATAAGCAACAAACGCTGAAAGAAAAGGCACGAATGTATAAAAGGGAAATAAAACGTACAATTTACATATGAGGTACAGGTTGCATTGGCACAAGCAAATAAGGAAACAAAATTAGTACAAAACACAATAAGGCAGTCACACCATAATGCCTTAAAAAGGAATATGCGGTACCTATGACCGCATATTCCTTTTTAAGGAATATGCTTTCGCAAGCACTGCAGCACTGCAAGAACTGCTTTCGCAAGCAGTTCGAGATAACCAAAGAGAAAAGCATGAGACGAAGACACGATTTTCATGCTGAAATGCGTTGGAGGACTGTCAGGATGCTGCTAGCTGATGCAAGACAGTTCGCTGTTGCAAGGTAGCTGAATGTACATCGTATTATCGTCAGTAGGCTGTGAAATCATTACCAAAGGGATCAAAATCCTTGTAGAATACATAGGTCTTTACGCCGGAAGCACCACCCACAATGGTAGACAATCGCTTCCTATTGCTACACTCACTTCCAAAAGTTAAGCACGGAAAGGAAAATGCTAATTTCCGGAAGCCAATCAGAATTGAAGAGGATGCAAGCTTTTTCCTTTTTCGCAGTTATTTATAAACATGAAACTAATTTCTAGTTGCATGGATTACTCTTTATATTGAATGTTTCAATCACCTGAATATGATGAATGTTCAAGAAAAATGAATGTTATGTAATACTGCTTCCTAATTTTGATTAATATTAATTTTATTAACCGATCAATTTCAAAGTAGCTGTTTTAAGTTGATTTTGGAACTGTAATTGTTTGCTTTAAATTGAGTTTGGTAAAGTTAACCTTATTTCTCTGTAAAGATAAAGTTGGGTTTTAATATTTCAATTTTTGCTTAAAAAACTTAATTTAGTTTTAAATGGTTTTATTAATGTGTTTTTTTGAGGTGGTTTTAGTTTGCTCCCTTCCCTTTCAAGGTGACGTTTTTTGGTCAAACGGTTTGCTATGTGCTTTATTTGAATATTCTGCACCCTTCTGTGGCCTGGGTCTTCTGCATGTAAGTGTGTTAATGTGTCTGCACCGAGAGGGGAATGTGTTGGGTTGTTCACTGTTATCCGTATTAGATCGAGACCTTGCGGTGAGGCTAGCTCTAGGAATTTTGTTTACGTCTTGGTTTGCGAAGGAGGTGTTTCACCTCTTGAAGTAGCCTTATATTGCTGTACTGAAAATTCGGCGAGTAGTGCTAAGTTCTGGAAGTCGGAAGACGTAGGAGAAACACAGGTTCGGCGCTTGGAAGGTTGCAACTGGACGACCTTTTTTCCTCGTTTCCTTGCGAAGTTTAATTAGCTAAGAAATCTCACCATCATATGTTTCCTTAGTTTAGAGAAAAGAGACAGCAGGAAAGAGAAATATTCCTTTGTATTATTCTCTAATCTCTCATCTGAAGATTAACAAAGGCGACCTAAAGCAAAGGTTTCAAAAGAGTAGTAGTTTCCCTTTTACAGTGCCATCTGAAAGGGGTGGAATGCATTTGGATTACCCGTCTTTTTAAGTGAAACCTTTCCAAAATCCACAGTTTTTTAAAGGTTAAGGATCCCTCCATGTGAAGAAAAAGACCGGCGAAGACTCGGAGAGAGACAGACAGAATCAGAATTTCACTTTTTGCTTATAGCAACATGACAGCCTTGTATCCTCCAGAGGGTCCGAGGAGACGAAGTGAGAAGTGGAGAATGGCTGATTGTCTTCCAGAAGTAATTCATCGTCCCATAATGGTTTCATTTTTTATCTTCCAGATGTTCGTTACCCTGCATTGGAAAAGTATATATAGTGTAGAGTAACTGGTTTTTACGCTACACTACATCATCTTCCCCTAAACTGTTTTCTCATCAGCTACACTAAATTTTCAGAATTTCTCCTGACCTGGCTGAAAATGTAACGACGCCTTCCGATAGCTTCCAATTTAGCCTCCAGCTTGACCGTTTAAAATTTTTATTAATTTTTAACAATTACAGAGATCTGTATGAGTTCAAAATTCTTGGTTATGATGATAACTCTAATTATTTTCTCCCGGTGTAAATCGGTTTTCACTAAAGAGTTTGATTTCTGTGCAATATTTTTATAGCATTAGAGATGAGTTAACGTTCCAACTAGAAACAGCTGTATTTTTTGTGTCCCGTTATTCACCGGCGTGAAATATGTTCACTCGAAAATTGATTTCCTTATATTTTATTTTACAATTTTAAGAGTCATGTAATGGTGTTTCAATAATGGAAGGTCATGTTTTGTGTGTGCCTTCTGATGGTAATCCAAATAGATAAGAAAAAGTATGTTCTATAATATTTTTTAAAAAGTATAAAGAAAAACTATCGATTTGCCTTCTTCGAAGATAACCACCTCTTGTAAATCCTATATGTAAAAACCATTATGCTTTATTCTCTTAATAAATATTTGAGATTTAGCTTTACTTACGGTGTTTGTTTTCTTTAATGAATACCACTGGACTAAATTAACTCATACTGGGTTTAATTTTTATTTCCGCAACGCAAAGTCATATGTTTCCTATTTTATGTTGTACAATGTTACTGCTTTGATAGTTATATATTATATATCTATACTCAAAGGACTGACATTTTTCCTAGTCAGTATATATATTATATAGCGTAGAAATGTAAAACTTGAATTTTGATCCATGAGTAAATTAGCACATCTATTTCTATGACACTAGAAACATTAATAAGTATCATTGCATTTAACGTGAGCATGCATTTAGAAATGTGAAATATATTTATTGACTTCATATACAATCAACAAAAGGTATATGATGCAGTTGCAATCTTTAGAGTTTAAATATTTCATTATTATTTTCGTCCCATTTTTCCATTTCAAAAATTTAATGTAAACACTCTTATTAGTAGGTGATTTTCAGTTTCAATATGAAGAAATTTATAGTTTTATTTATTTGAAATTTTAAAGAAACAAGATGTAAATTTTTATTTCCTTCAAATGTAATTCCTATTTGTAGTTTTAAAAATAAACTCTCAATTTATTGGTCTTAGGACAACATATACATTATACACTCGCAGAACTTCTGGAGAAGGTATACAACATACATTGGCTAAACGTAAAAATAATTTTAAAACATTTAAAAATTTATCAGTTTATACGCATTCTCAAAGAGATGGCGAAACGTTTAACAATATTGCTTCGAATATATTAGAATTCATACATTGCATTACTTATTTCGGTGCTTCTTTGTTATTGCAGCCCACAAGATTGAATCGGCATTCAACCGAGATATCTCGCCAAAATCTGGCTGCTTGTTCTTATACCTTGACACATAATCAGTAATGAGGTGGATGTCATATCACTTTTTTAAGAAAGAAGTCATTTACCTGACAAATGAGTATGCGAAAATGACATAAAACTTTATGTTCGCGCCGAAACCATATGGAAGTACAATGTTAAAATTTGCAAAAAGAAGGGCCTCCGTATTGGGAATTCATTCAGCGGTTCCAGAATATCGTTCGTCACTGCTATTAGACTTATATATTGTTTTGGGCAGAAGAGCTGACGGCCATGAAAGTCTTAAAAATACTCTGGGGAAACGATGATGTGAGTATTATTGTTATTATTATACTATATTGTGTTGTTTATTTTTACATTCGAGCTTCACGAGCTTGACGAAATTATAGCTGAGATCTTGGAGCAAATCTAAAATCGCAAAATATGTTTGAGACCGCTGTAACAAAGAAGTACCCTTATTTCTTCTATATAATACGTTTCTCAGTTATGTTCTCTTTTAAACTTTTCAAACTTTTCATTTTTCTTTATTTTATAAAATTTATCGTACCCTCACAGAAGGAAAATACTTTTGGACTGTCCAAAATATCCCTTTACTCGAATTATCTTATCAAAAGAAAGAATACTCTGGAAAATCCGGAACTATATTTTGTTTTATGGACTACTTGCTTCGAATAAAAGGAAATATTGCATTATTTTATTCATTCCAGAGGTATAGAAGTAAAGAAGGAGAGCTAAACGAGACTTGATCGATTTTTACGTAACGTTTACTTTTATTTAAGACCTGTTCGAAATGAAAACAGTGGGAATATTGTATTGTAGACTTTTAAGATAATTGAAAATTTCAAACAGTTTATCTCCATCATTCCGATTTCAGCTGGAACTTATCAATCATCTATAGATTTTATAAGATTCAAAGAAGGTTCCTTCTACAGTTTCCAAAAGCTGTCTTCTTTTCGACATTAAAGCATTAAAAAGCGGCTCTCATCGTTTTTGATTAAACTAACTACAATTTTTTTATGTAAAGTATTCGGGCAACTTTGGAAGTGATTTGCAAGATCATTTAACGTTTTAGAGATCTTCAGCTGATTCCAAATACTTATTAATCCAGTGAAAATTTACTTTACATGAATGTATGCTCACACGATTAAAATATTTAAAGGGCATTTAAATGAGTGCAAAGTTTAGAAAATTTAAATTACAAAATTATCAATAATCAAATTGCAAGTATAGATAACCCCACTTGAAAATCTAAATAAATATATATATTTCTAGTTTGTAAATGGTATCCCTTAGCTTCAATATGTATAAACTCATGTCATTTAAAGTTTTACTAACCAAAAAGGGACGTTAGTTCCGAATAGGATATTAGTCTCGAAAAAGTATTTCGCTTTGAATCATATGAAAGGCGTATCACTTTTCATCAATTGTTGCCATCAAATATTATCGCCCTGTACTATACTTAAAGAAATTAAATAATTAAAAATCTGGATGAACGTATGCAGGTTTCTCGCATTGTAAAGCGGTATAGCTACAGACACTCAATTTAGAATAATGTAGTCCTCCACCGGAAAATGAGAACCTGGAAGCCCGAATTTTTAATTTCGAATTTGTTTTATTACCTTTCTCATATTTTGGGAAACTTTAACGCATTTTCGATTAACAAATTGAACAATTTCAGAGAGAGCAGAGGCAATACTTTATGGGAAAAAACACATTTTTATCTCTAGCGCGCGAGACTGTCTATCCGAAATTGTAAAGATACGATGCTTATAAATATTTTATGATTTTTCTGTAGAGTAGAATTTTATGTGGCGTAAGCGCCAAGAACGTGATACTTAATAAATAAAGTAAACACACAATACATTAATAATAAAAGGACAAACAAAAGTTTTGTAAATCTATCTTAGTAAGAAAACTGAACATTGACATGGTAAAGTCTGAAAATACTGCGAAATACTGAAAAATGTGTGCAATACTAAACGCTAGATCGGAAATTCTATGCTGCTTTTAAACGTTTTCTAATTCTGCTGTTGAATTACATATGTCGTAAGTGCAAACCAAATGATGCTTAATAATAAAGCTGAAAAGACAATTCAAGAATAAATAAGATGGCTGAATGATTCTATTTTTAACAGTTTCAATCCCTCGTAAAAGAGATATGTGTTTATGGATTTCCTGGTTTTCTTCTTATGTGTAGTGTGAATTGAGTTGAATTTATTTATTAATCGTTTAAAAGTAATTCTTCTAGGTCATGTATTTCACGCTTTGTTTTCAATCAAAGAGTAAAAATTGCCAATCCTCTTTCCACAAACCGCCTGATTTTGAAATTCGCGAAGATTGAGAATTTTTTTAATTAAGTTTTCGAAATATAATTTATACATCCCGGCTAATTTTTGAAAACATTAGGAAAGAATTTTGAAATCATGCACTACATCCGTATCACAAATAAATTGATGATCTATTTACGTCTTTTACTGCAGATTGAAATATCGTTACATAAATTCGTATTAGGAAGAAATAATAATGACGAATAATTTCTTGGCATATCATCGGAGTTCTAAAAAGGAAATGAAAAGCAATTTTAACTTTACAGGATTTCTTTATGTCTTAAAATTTTTTGAAAACACTCTTGCGTCTTCGCTTAAACATTTTAGTAATACTTTTCATAGGAATATTTCATAAAAACGTTTTACATTTCATAGGAATACATATACAGAGAAAATATATGCTGTGAATAATATTAGTCATTTTCTCGAAAAAACATGGCTTCTGGAAATGATATTGTGCATGCCAAGTAAAATAAATGTAATTTTCCATAACCAATTTTGTATTTTTTGTTAAATTTTAGAAAACGTGTTGTATCAACATTTTTACAGAATAATTTAAAGCAACTTCATTAAACTTTCATGGAGTTGTTCAAGCATTACTAAGAAGTTAAGAGTTGTATCATAAACTTAAGCTATTTATTTCTATCAATGCTTTACGGTTGACATTTTACACATTGTTGGCTCTAGAAATAGGAGAAACATTTCTCCGATAGATAGCCGGGCTCTGAAGAGATAAACATTGTTCGAATTTTGCATGTAAATTTCGAGTGATGTTTGTCTCTTCAGAAAATCGTTATTTGAGAAATTAAATGAAACCTTAAGACCTCCACCTAGATTTCGTTGAAATATACGTTTTTAAAACAAATTTTAGATATTTTTATCGTGTTGTTTCAGAAATTGGTCCAAAATGAGCTTTTCACGATACTAAAATCATTTGCAGAAAAGAATTTTGCCATTTGTTTTTTGATAATTTTTTTTGAGATTATTACTTTGCTACAAAAATGAAGCTTTCGCATATTTATTAAAACACTAGCGGAATTACCAGATGCCAGTTAGATTTAGAATAATGCATCTAACAACAGAGAGAACGATACCGCTGTAATCCTTCTGTAATAACAATGCAAAAAATACGATCGTAGTCATACGTTTTTCAGTCTGATGCGGCATGAAACCCACATAAAAAATAAACTAAGTCTCTCTCATTATATCCGCAACAATGGCATGCAGTTTTTAATGATTTTCGTCTTTCTAATCAAATGGTCGTAAAAGCTGAAGTTCCATCCAATATTTCACCTATATTAAATTTTCGTCAATTAAATGTGGCAAAAAATTTATCAGAAATCAAAAACGGGAACAACAAACAAACAAATTCTGCTTTATACACTCACGTTTGTGAAAATTGCAACACCAAGAAGGAATCGTCATAATTGAATGCAATTTAATACACAGTTGAGTGGTAGTGGTACAAATAAATGATTAAATGTTCAAAGCAAACAAACAAGAACAAGAGATCAGAATCAGTATTTTGTGTGGCCACCACGCGCCGCAATAAGTGCTGCTACACGACGTGGCATGGAGTCAAACAAAGTTTGAATGTCTGACTGAGGAAGAGCATTCCATATCGTTTGTACGCGTACCCAAAGTTCGTCTGCAGACGCAACAGGACGAGGATCACGAGCAAGACGCCGACCAATGACATCCCACACATGTTCAATTGGCGACATATCCGGGGAACACGCAGGCCAAGGAAGAAGCTGTACCTGCTGCGCTGCAAAGAAGGATTTAACAATCCGAGCAGTATGAGGGCGGGCATTGTCCTGTTGAAATACAGCGCCTGGCAAGCTTTGAAGGAAGGGAACAGCTTCGGGCTGTAGAACTTCACGGATATACCGGTTGCTGTTCAGATTGCCCACAATTCGTAGCAATTGAGATCGTCTATGATATGCTATGGCGCCCCAGACCATAACTCCGGGTGTTCGTCCACTGTGGCGTTCGATAATGCACTCCGGAAGGTGGCGTTCACCGGCATAGCGTCTGACACGAATGCGGCCATCATGGTACCACAAATTAAAGCGGGATTCGTCAGAAAACACGACATGCTGCCAATCAGCACGCCAGTCTCTATGCTGATTGGCCCATTGTAGCCGCAGGCGGCGATGGTCGTGCGTTAGGGGGATCCTGTATAAAGGAGTCCGTGCGCGCAGTCCACACTGCAGCAGACGTCTACGAATTGATGAAGCACACAATGAAACACCTGTAGCTATTGACCACAGTGCTGCCAATTGTCTAGAGGAAGCTGTACGGTCCGTCCGCGCCATGCGGACCAGGTGTCTATCATCGCGAGCTGACGTCACATTTCGGGGTCCACTCCCGGATTTCCGAGTTGTCCGACACTCGTCCGTCCACTGCTTCCAAACGCGCATCACTGTGCTGCTGTTACGCTGCACACGAGAGGCTACTGCACGATACGACAATCCAGCTTCACGAAGGCCGATGATTCTCCCTCGTTCAAACTCTGTAAGTTGTTCAAATCTCGCTCTCTTTCGTCGACGAGGCATAAGTACAGATTGAGTTAACGTTTACCACTAGCAGATAACCACCGATAACCATACACGCCTCGCTACAGCCGTCTATTTATTCGGATCCATCAGCCGTTCAGAGGGCGCTGCTCAGCATACGCATGCGCTACGGATTTGCAATTCTAATCATTTGCATATCATGCGCTACTTTGCATTTCCTGAAAATTTCAGCTCACTCGCGTAAGTCCTTCATGGTGTTGCAATTTTCACAAACGTGAGTGTATGTATAGATTTTGTAAAATGTACAAATTTTTGATTAACAAACTCCGTGATTTGAAAGCGAGCAGTACCAACACTTTTCGAAATAAAGCATTTTTATCTCCAACGAGCGAGACTGTTGCCATTCGGAATAATGAGTAAGTCAGCCGAAATATGACGTTACGAAGTCGTACGAAGATGGGAAGCTGATGAAGTCGATGCTGACAAAATCGTACGAAGATGGGAAGAGTCGAAATATCTTCCCACGAATTTTTGGAATCGGGAATAATGTATTTAATGTTTGGCAGTGCTATTATTATTTCATCGTAAAACTTAGAATTTTTTAATAACAAACTCCAGGATTTGAAAGCGAGCAGTGGTAACAACTTTCGAAATAAAGCATATTTTCATCTCCAGCTTGCGAGACTGTTGCCACTCGGAAAAATGAGGGTGAAAATTATCGTTTTTCCGAGGTTTTAATTAACATATCTGATTTTAGATACTTTTGTTTGGAAAAAAATGGACTTCGACCTTTTCCAAGACACAGAAAAGAATTGTAGAACGTTTGGTGACGATAGCTATATTAATTACTGAGTTATTAGCGAAGAAACAGACTTTCTCCTTTATATATATAGATTCAGAATACACTCCTGCCCAAAATTATGTTTACATGCATAAATTCACGGATTTCTCAGAGACTATGACTTATAATTTAATGAATTTTCGTGGAATCATACCTAACATGATGACACATTAATGCAAAAGAAAAAATTGAAGATCACCTCATATGATATAAAATTGTAGCATGAAACAATAAAAATGGTAATAAAGTGTGACAAAGAGAGTTAAGAAAAAAAGGAATGATTCAGAAAAAGAATTAAGTCTTACGAATTTATTAATATGAATGATCTCCCCTGACTTGTACACACATATCACAAAGTGTTTCAAGGCTGGAAATAACGTCGTTAACCACAGTTTGGGGAATTAATCTCCACTCTTCCAGCAATGCCGTCTTCAGAGCATTTACATCTCTAGGAGGAGGATGTATACGTGCAATTGCTCTTCCAAGGTAGTCCCATAAGTTCTCTATCGGGTTAAGGTCAGGAGAGTTTGGTGGCCAAGGTATTCGCTTAATGTCTTCACTTTCAAGGAATTCATCAACGAGGTTTGCTCGATGTGGACGGGCATTATCATCCATAAATAAAAAGTCAGGTCCATATGCACCCCTGAAAAGTCTTACATAAGGATCTAAGACCTCATCCCGATATATCTGGCCTGTCACAGATCCGCTGCTGAACACGTGTAGGGGCGTACGTCCATCGATCATTATTCCACCCCATACCATCACACCTCCACTACCGAAACGGTCACGTTCCACAATGTTCGAGGGATCATTTCGTGTTCCTGACTCCCTCCAGATGTAAACACGTTTAGAATCACCAGTTAAACTAAACCGCGACTCATCAGTAAAGAGAACATGGGACCATTGATGTTCAGTCCAGTTTTGATGTTCTTTACACCAATTAAAGCGATCTCTCTTTTTCTGTGAAGACAGTAAAACACATACCCTTGGCTTTCTGGCATAAAGGCGTTTTTCATTAAACCTTCTGTATATTGTTTGCCGTGATGCAACAGTTACAGTGGCGGCTGCAAGCTCTGAACTTAACTGGCGAGCAGTAGCCTTTCTGTTACGACGAGCACTTAATGCCAGATACTGATCTTCAGAAGCAGTTGTCATTCGTTTCCGGCCTTGTCCAGGCCTCCTTACAACACTCCCATCATTTTGAAACTGTTTCCATAGCTTAGAGACTGTCTGTCTTGAAATATTCAGACATGTGGCTGTTTCCATGATTGACTGCCCTGCTTCTAAACGGCCAATAATTTGCCACTTTACAGATTCTTCCAAATGATACTTCGAAGCCATAACAAACCGCTTTGAGTCCCTACACACTGAAATCAAACGCTATGTTGCAGAAATTCACTCAAATATTCAGTTTGCGCAAAGCGCTTGATTCACCCTTGGATGACGTAACGCCTAGATTTGCATATCACAAACCGTTTGATTACTTTTGATTGGATAATGCTAATTAGGCTTGGTTTTCACACATTCCCTGCAAATACGGATCACATTGATTCGATATTTCATTGAATATCATCATTTTTGGGTATGTAAAGATAATTTTGGACATGAATGTATTTGTGTTAATAGTAATAATGCAACAAAAATCAAAATTCAGAATTAATTTCCCAGTTAATCCTTGGTGTGTCTAGACGTGATATACGAGTAATTATAATGATCATGAAACCTGGTTTTCATAATAATTATTGGTATTTGTCAAAGCACATCGTAAGTATAACGGTTTTGAGAAGGTATTCTCTTTGGAACTCTCGGTTAAAATGAATTTAAGGAAAAAAATTCCTAAATTGTTTACAGAAAATTAGGCATTTGTTTTGGAGCAGCAGACGTGAAAAATGTGTTGTGCTCTCGCCGGGACTCGAGTTTCGTATCTTTTGATTGCTAGTCGGACGTGCGTCCAGTTACATCCCGAACGTAATTTCTTCCATTTAAAGGTCGACTGGAGAGGAGAAGACCCAGGCTTCAAATCTTGTTTGCGATGAATTATAGTTCAGAATCTTTTCCCAGTTCAGATGTCTTTGAGCTGTTAAAGATGTACGGATCCAGACGACTCCGCCGATGTCGTGGGATCAAATGCAAACGTCTTAAAGTCCTCTGTGAGCATAACCCCGCCTCAGACAAGCGCCGTGAGATGGTGGACGGTACCACAGGAGGTATAGACGGGACTGTAATGCGTCGAATAGTCGACAATAATACCGTTTGGGCGGTTCGGGCCTGGCGAACAATCATCCTATCTTGCCTCGCATTTGTGCTCCTTGTCCTTCCAGAGCCTTCATTTCGTAGCAATTTCCTTGTAGCAACCACTGTTGCCAGCATCTTTGTACAGTAGTGTCTGTAGCTGCACGTGGCGGCCTATTGCTCGGTATGACCACCCAGCTTCACGCAATCCTACAGTGCAACCATCTTCGAAGTCGTTTAGTTGTCTGTAATGTCTTCGGCATCGTCGTAATGGCATCTTTAGTTACTTCTTTACAGAATTACAATGGCAGCAACAAAAGAAGATAAATTTTTTGTTTTGCGAATTGCGCAATGGAAATGCACGCTACGATCACAATTTCAGTTGATTTGCCTTGAAACTTTGATCATTTGGATGTTCGATCAAGATGTTTTTGCATGCCAAATTTCATCATGATCGCAAAAGCCCTTCTTGGTGCTTCGATTTTTTTTCAAAAGAGCGTTTTTACACAGTAATGTGAAGTACGTATAAACAATTAATACCTTTTATTATATAAGAATTTAGATAGCATTGTTTTTGCATTTACGACAGCATGGCTTTAAATTAGTATTTTTCATATCGAAACTTGTCAAAAGACCATATCATGCACTTGAGTTTCTTTCTAGAGTGACGATAAATACCGGGTGATCAAAAAGTCAGTATAAATTTGAAAACTTAATAACTCACGGAATAATGTAGATAGAGAGGTAAAAATTGACACACATACTTAGAATGACATGGGGTTTTATTAGAACCAAAAAGAAAGTTAAAAAAATGTCCGACAGATGGCGCTGGACAGCAAAACGTCAGTGACTGCGCATGAAAATCGTGTATAAAAGGAGCTGTAATGAGAGAGAGAATCAGATGCACCAGCAGTCGCAGCATGTTGACGTTACCTGAAAAGGCGCTTTTAGTGAAGCTGTATTATCAGAATGGGGAATGTGCTAGTTCAGCGTTACGATCCTATCGCCATAGGAAGGGGATTCGAACGGGTAAAGGTCCGTTGACAAATGCAGATGCGTTGACAAATCCGGCGAGAATGATTTCGAAGTTCGAGGCCACGGGTAGTTTACAAGATAGACCCCGTAGTGGCCGACCAAGCACAAGGCGTAATGCTGCTGAGACAGTTCAGGAAGAAATGCAGACTGTAGCGGGTTCGTCTATGAACGGGGAAATCAGCGCTAGTGCAGTCGCACGTCGCACCAGCATTCCATACACTACTGTTTGGTTGGCACTCAGGCGTACCCTTCGATGCTATCCTTACAAAATCCATCGGCATCATGAACTGTTACCTGGTGATTTAGTGAAGCGGATGGCATTTGCGGTGTGGGCGTTTCAAAAGATGGCGGAAGATGACGATTGGTTGAGTAACGTGTTGTGGACCGATGAAGCTCATTTCACGCTCCGAGGGTCT
>KK117732.1:71788-86017 GCA_000611955.2 Stegodyphus mimosarum
TTCTGATCAGGTTGCTTTTCTAATTATTGCTTTTCTAATAAAACCCCATGTCATTCTAAGTATGTGTGTCAATTTTTACCTCTCTATCTACATTATTCCGTGATTTATTAAGTTTTCAAATTTATACTGACTTTTTGATCACCCTGTACTTAAAAGTATTTAACGCGTTACGATATATAAGGATTTACATAGAGAAAATAAAATTTAAGGATTGTAATGAGTAACTTCCTCCTTTACTTTAAATCTGAAACATATTTTTAATATGCCAACATATTGAAAATTTGATCCAGGTTTTGAAAGTATAGAGAAAAATAAAAAGCAAATTTGCTTCAATGTAAAATGTTTTCCACTCAAAAAAATGTGTTGAATGATGCAACCCAAAAAGCAATTCGTATCAGAATATTCATTTCTGAAAAACATCTTATTGCAATATGCCTTTCTTTTCGGAAAAATCCCAAAATGATATTTCCCTCCTCTTTCTATTCCATTTTCTTTCAAACATTCGTCTATGCATCATCTGGTTTTGGCATTTTTCTCCAACTTTCGCGTGAAATGAAAAGTTAAACGAGATAGAAAATAATACTTGCTTCATTTCTTGCCGAAACTGCGAAATTTCAATCACAAAAAGAACGTGCTCAGAAATCTTAGTGCTAGAATTCTTCTTATAAATACATATGTTCGCTTCAATAGCGAAACGAGAATTTTATTCTTGTGTGAAATCACCGCAGAGTTTGGATACAATATTTGAAGTGTTTACATTTACTATGCCTGTATCGTTCGAAATATCTCAGCAGTTCGTGGATGATTGAAATGCTCGATTGAATACAAGTAGTGCAGAGATGTCGATGGAAAAGTGCCGAATGTTACGAGACACTTAATCAAAGAATATTTATTGTCAAATATTGTCTAAAATTCGAAATATAATACTGCGGATATTCACGATATCATGAAGTTTGTAAAAATATAGAATACATGTGAAATAGACCATACGATCTTAAGCAAGTATAAAAATATGTATTTTTCAAAGAAAATTTATTGAAATATACTAAAATACAATATATATAAGAATACGATGTACGAAAATATTTGCAAAAATATTGTAACGCTATTGTTGTGATTTCTTTCAAGAAAAGTCAATTTTAGTGTTACGTTTCGCATCGTCACCAGAATCTCGAAACTGAGTTTTCATTGCTGTTATACACAGCAACAAACCGAGTTTTTCTCGATTGTTGTTCAATGGTTCTCACCAAATATATGAAAATGTATTTATTCGAGAGGTATATAAGATTATTTTTCAATATAAAAGAGCCGTTATGTTAAAGCAATAACTCGGTATTTCTAAAAACTAAAAGCTTATCAAATATTTAAGCATGTTTCAAACGATGCAACGATATTACAGATTAATTGTTTTGATGAGGCGATCAATTAACATCACAGAATAATTCCATAAATTCGAATAAGACATTTTTACTTACTTAAATATAACTTCAAGCTAAAGATATTACAATTATTTGTTTATATTGATTAAACTTTATTATTATTATTAGAAATGTTTAAAATTAACCGTTTTTTTAAACGTTATACGTTTAAAAAATTTTAGAACGAAAATAGTGTAGAGAAACAGATTCAAAAATGTTATTTTCTTATTAGTGCAAGGAGTGTTTGGATCAGAAAACAGGGGGTGGAACAAGTAACCAAAATTCTATAAAAACATAGCTAATTTTAATAAAAATTAGCTATTTATAATAAAATAATTTTAAGCCTAATGATGAGATGAATGGTTGTAAGTTTTTTTAATATTTTACAAAGTTTCATGAATTGTATTTTTAGAGCGGCGTTTCTCAAACACTATTCACCGATCCTTCTGAATTCAGAAGTATTATAACAATATACCTGTCGTCGTTTATAGAAGAAAAATATTAAACTCTGTTAACTGTGTATATTATCATGCATACTGCGTAAAGCATTAGCTCAAGCTTTCTTAACCTGTCTGTTGTTTTTCAGTTTAATTCACTTTAATTTACCTTTATTAGTAGACCCATCGTGGTGCCACAAACGTTTATTTGCGGGTAACGATATTAAACGATACATATTAGTTTTCAGGAGAAACACTTATTATTCTTTGAACGCCGTTAAATAACGGCAACTGTATTATTAGTGTAATAAATAGAACGAATTTGTTTAAATAATTTTATTAACAAGAAAACAGACGTTAAGCAAATGACAACGAACGAAGACTTTTAACCAAACTCAAATGTTATTATGAATTCCGGTTATTTTAGATGTTGCCACATGAGCAAAGGAAAAGCGACGTCAAAGTTGGTTGGTTGTGGCGGTGGTCGACGGGTGGCGTTTCAGTGTGGCTCATCAAGGATTCTCATCTGCTTGCCCAGCGGACCGTCACTGGTCGGCTGATTTTTTATATGCAATAATTTTGTGATTATTTTTTATAATTTTCTGTGATTTTTCTGAAAGGTTTATTTAATTACGTATGATAACTGTACTTATTGCAATATTTATTAAATAATTGCAATATTTTCTTATATTTACATTTGAATATTTTTGTAGGCAAATGATAATAAGAATTTTACAGTTAACGTATATGGTAATTCTTGAATACCTTCTAAAGGTTTTTTCGGAGGGGAGTAGGGAACCACCAGTCCCTCCCCCCGAACTTAAATGCTTGAATTAATTCGTAGGTACAATTAGCCTCTTGCAATTGTTACACGCAGCCATGCTGTACATTTTAAGAATTTTAAATAGCATGACAGAGAAAATAACACAAAGCAGAATTTCAAGAAATGCTTTGAAAGTTTTACTTTGCGTTACAGGAAGAAAGACACTATGACTCTACTACATTATGTTTAAGCTTCATTCTTCATTATGTTTAATCATTATGTTTAAGCTGTATTCATTCAATTCATCTTAGTATATTTTTACGTTGTCCTTGTTCTGATTCTGACTTAGAGAAAGAGAAATTGTAATTAAAGATGTTATCTCCGCTTCAAATAGAAATTCCCTACTGCTCTCAGTCCACGTAATAATAAGCACGTAGAATAAACTTGGTTGTATTGGAAGGATTCCCTTAGCCTGAAGCAATTAGCAGAATATCTCGACTTTTATGAAAGGTATTGGAACATGAACTTGTAAGTAGTCCTGTCATCAGCAGCAAATATCATTGAGATAGAAGAGTACAAGAAGACAGCAATTAAAATTATTTTCATATGCACTGGGACCGTGTGACTTTAAGGTGTTAAAATAATGTTTGAGAAATATTAACATGTCGTGAATTGCCCTTAAAATCTATTTCTGGATGCTTTCAGCAAAATCTAGAAATTCATTCTTAATGATCCATATCGTCTTTTAAATTGTGATTTCTCTGCATATTTTATAGCAATATTATTTCTTTTTAACATTTGAAAATGTCATATTTTAGCTTATCATAGAAAGAATTTAGAGAAAAAATTTTCTAAATTACGTTCTAGTATACAGTATAAAACTGCGTCTGGAAAATGCAACATTGCTTCATCTAAATTGTGAATCAAGTCTCATTGGAAATAGATAAGCTACTAAATGTTTTTACAAGAAATTAAGATTTCACAGATTGAGCTTAATCTTGAAATGGTGTGCTTCAGTCAGTGCGAAATCAGTTAGTTATCTTTAGAAAGCCCCGACATCTGTACACATTTTTTTAACTGTAAACTTTTAATTCAACTGTAAAACTTTTAATTCAAATACCTAGTAAATGTGAATAAGATAACTTTGCAGGTTGCTTTAACAGATGCCTTACATAAAAATAGCTATTAAGAGAGTTATGAGTTTAATATCTCGTTTCATTTTAAAACTTCAAAACCATTTTACGTTCCATATTTAAATTTTAGTGATTTCATTTTTTTCTAATTACTAAAAACTCAAATAAATTGAAATTTTCTGATTTTTATTCTACATTTTCATAAAACTTTTGAACAATATGAAATAACTTGCCTTAGCTTTGAAATTCAAATTCGCATGTAAGCTTCTTTAGTCTTACTTCATTCCGCACATCTGTTGAAGGAAATACTTATGTTCTTTGGCTTCATCAAGCCTCTTGTTAATAACATTAATCAATGTTAATAATATTATTATGTTAATTAATTAGCTAACATTTTTAATTAATTTTAAAAAAGCTGAACGATTTCAGATTTTAATTGTCACCCAAAAGGGTTTGTTACGTTTTTTACATTCTCGCTGACCTCGGAGGCTACCAGTCTGTTGTAACACTCACTCCTGCTAAATCATTTAAGTTTTTTCTCTTTTTAGCTTTATTGTGAAGCATCGTTTTCATCGTAATTATGTCATATACAACGCCATATATGCCATATAGTTCAACAACAAAATTACAAAAAATTTAAAAGCAGCATAGTAGCACATTTGGATTTACCGACGCAGCGTTAACTGTTGGTACACATTTTTTTTTCTTCATATCATTGTTTGAATTTCTTACTTACATGATTTTACGAAACGTTTATCTTATAAAACGTCTTGTGTGCTTACTTTATCTGTTAAATATCACATTCTTGGCGCTTACGCCACATGAAATTCGATTCAAAGCAAAATCACAAAATATTTAAAAACAGCATATCTTTAGAATTTCCTATAGACAGTCTCGCGCGCTTGAGATAAAAATGTTTTTTATACCATTGCTCGCTTTGTAATCGTTGAGTTTGTTAGTTAAAAATTCGTTAAAATTTTACAAAATATGAAATAGACACTAAAACAAATTCGAAATTCAAAATCCGGATTTCCAGGTGTCCATTTTTGGTTGGAGGACTACATCATTCATAATTTGATGATTCTACATACCGTTGTTTTTCCCAATGCGAGAAATGTGCGTACATTCATTCAGCTTCTTCATTATTAAATTTCTTGAAATATAATACAGGCCGATAACATTTGGTGGCAACAATATGAAAAGTGATACGCCGTTTCTAGTGATTCCCTACAAAATGCCATTTTGAAACTAATAACCCATTGGGTACGGACGTCAATTTGGGGCTAATAATATTAATTAATTGATAAATTGTTAAAGCTGTTTGTTATAGTCAAACTGTGAACGAATGAGATTAATGTTTAAAAAGTTATTATTTATATTAAACCTCTCTTGTCAATGAATATACAAGGCATGTGTCCAAAACTCGTTGTTACCTGGACTTTATTTTTGCAACCGTTGGTAGTAGACATACACTTCTAGTCACAGAAATGATTTTAATGATGGAAATACTCATGTTTTGGCATATTTAAATTTAAAAAAAAGCAATTTTGTAGAAATTGCGAAATGTAACTTTTTTATGAATTCCTTCTTTCGTATGCTTACATTAAAGGAAATTTTGTACCTATTGTAAAAAATGTAAGTATGGCTGTTGTACGATAAACATTGATACATATATTTCATAAGATATTCAGTGATTCCATTCAAAGGCCGTACATAAAACGAAGAACGAACTGTTTGTATTTATACCTTACTAAATATGCTATTCTAAGGAAAAAAATTCTGATGTTAAGGGATTATGTATGAAGAACGTTTACGCAAATTATTGTGAAAATTACTGATCTGTATACATTTTGAAAGTCATTTAATAGAAAAAAGGGTAGATTCGTATTATTCGTTCGTTATTCATCTATTTATTAACTAATCCTTCAATGCAATTCGAAATTGATTTCAAAAACACGAAAATGTCAAAACACGAATATTTGCGTCATTTAAACATTTTATTAATTGGAAGTCTCCTGTGACCATCAGTTGTGAAAATAAAGACGGGTTAAGGAATTTGTGGAATCTGTGTATATTTACATAAATATGATCGTTTGTCTTAATAAATATTTCCCCGGTGGAAGTGGAGTTAGACTTCCTGTGTCAAAATTCTAATATATTTGCAGTGTGTACTTGACATTGATTTTTTTTCCGACTGTTGGGTTATTCCTAATTTGTAATGCGATAACATTTATGGTTGAAGAAAGAAAGAATGAGAATAACATTGAAACCGTAAATTAAAGAGTAAAAAACTGCTCGTGAAAGCGTAAAATTGCTAAACGACTGACAAAACGCAAGCTCTGAAAATACAGCATAATTATATGAGTTTGGTTGCAGTGATTCAAGGTATTCATTTAAATAAGAAAGACGAGTATAATGAATAAGATAGAATTTGCGTCAATTAGTTTCATTATTCATTCAAATTTAATTATGAAGTTCTATCTTGTTACATATATACTTTCTCTTCTTTTATCACTTTAGCTTATTTCGTTTAAAATGCAGCGATAATTCTTACGATTATTGACGTATACTATAACATAGGTCTCCGAACAAATATATTCTGTTTTAGCTTTCTCAAACGTTCGTGGTAATATATACATTTTATTACATGTCACATTTTTATATATATCCCTTATTAGGTTGTAGAGTCGTCACATTTTTTTGAATCAGGGGGCATGCAAAATGTGCGATGCCCTCGTCAGGACACGAAATGGACCTGTCGAATACCCGAGTGGGCCACCGTTACACTACGAAGGCATGCTCGAAGGAGAGAGAAAATACTTTGTGGACTCCCCTTTCCAATGGCGACTGGGGATTAGGGGACCTAATTGCCAAATCCTTCTTATACGAAGTATTGTCCACCAGCTTTTACAGTTCGGGCGCTACTGTAGGTATATTAGGTTTTTGATGTTGGAGACAGGAAAAGTGTGCAATGTCCTAACCGGGATTCGAACCTTGGCCTATCGAATACAAGCCGAACGTGTTACCGTTACACCACAAAGGCATGCGGAAAGGAGAGAGAGAGAAATTTAACTGCTATATATTACGTGAAATATCGAGCATTTAGTTTTGTTGCTAATTATTGCAATGACAAATGCTATTCTATGTGAGATTAAAATTTTTGATTTTCTTCTTCTCTTCCTTTTTTTCCAATTAATTCTTATGTCTTACACCTTAATCACTTAAATGCTCTATTATATTATCCAGTTTCAGACGTATACCTCCTGTTTTAATTTCATTTCTTCAAAACGAAATTCAATTATAAAGCAAAATTCAATAATATTTTTGCATTTCTTTTCTTTTCTCCTTGCTTAAAATCTAATGATAAACTATGACATACATGTCTGATCATATTTCTAATTTTCTTAACCCCTATTTATGGCATTTATTCTAAAAATGAGTTTACGGGCTAGAACTGAGCATTTTCCTAAAAGAGTTACTTCATTTGAATTTCACTTGAGAAGTTTTGGTAAAATTATTGTATTAAAGAAGATATTTATTTCAATAACAACCCATGTCAATGCGAGAATAATTTGAGAAATGCTTTATATTTCAAGCTGCCCCTTTGCGCGTTGTTCCTTCTCATGTAGAAAAATGAAATGGATCCATTCTAATAATATTTCGTAGTAGAACAGCTGCAAATATCCTCCAGGCTTGCACAAACTTTTTTCTCATAACGAAAGTTTTATCGTGCCCTTTGTTCCACAATGGCATTGGCTGACGAAGCATTGTCTAGTTATCAAGAGTGCCAAAGGGGAAAAGGGGATCAGCAATTCTATTTCTTGATATGTTTTGTCTGAAGAGAACCTATTTTTTTCATAAAATACAACAATAAGCTCTACGTATGAACTGAAAACTGCATTATCATACGAATACAACTGCGTTTGCTGCTACAGTAGTAATCATGATTTTTGAAATTTTCCTAGCAGATTTACTAACAAAATGGTACTTTAAAAAATGCTAACTGTGCATTTAGTACTGGGAATTATTACCCTATCTGAGTTCAGTTAAAAACTTAGAAACAAAGTAATTGATATTTGAGTGAATTACCTTTTAGGTTTTATGTAATAAATTTTTATTTTAATCGTCATTTAATGGAACTAATTGTTAAAGCAAATTTTGAGACCAAAAAATAATGTACTATTTCTCATTAAAAATAATGATTATTTCTTATTGTAAATAAAAACATTTGACGTTTCTGATATTTTTTAAATGTTTTCGTATAAAAAATGAAATTAGAAATTTAAAGCTATATTACAATTACTTAGGCAATTTCAGAGAATGAATTCACAAATGTGTAAGCTGTATTAGAAAAGATTTGGGAATGTCGTAGCAGCTCTTCAGAAATATATACATTATTTTCATTCCTAACATTTATACACACGTATAAGATAAATATTATTGTTATACAGGATATAGGATATGACTGTCATCTAGCAAAATACATATTTTTTCATTCCTAATATTTGTACAAATGCGTAAGCTAGATATATAAATATTAAATAGGAGATGGGATATGACTGCATTCTCACTCCCAAATACGTACATTTTCCCCAATACTCATAGCAGTATTTTTCGTATAATTAAATGATGATGGAATAGAACCAGAAAATATGTAAATGAAACAATAAAGATTAATTTGCAGTTTTACATCTTCAGATGGCGGTCAAAGTGTTCAAAAAACTGTATTACTAATTTTTAATAAGCAATCTGAAAATAAGAACTGTTGAAATTTATTCCAATATTTCGGTTTCGTCTTTAAATATCTGCAGTTGCCAGCTCACAAAACTAAATCTTTTCTTTAAATAAATAAATCTTTATTAATGTTAAATCTCAAAATGATTTTGAAAAACATTTTCATTTTTAAAAACTCCATTTGCTTCTACATGTCTTTTTAAGGTAAAATGGTATAAACAGAAAAATATATTGGCTTTTATAAAAGAAAAGAAATAAATAAGGAAGAGGAGTTCAATCTGCATTTTGTTACACAATTTCATCTTCACAATTCAATTTCATTTTAAATGCAGATGACATGATGCGTTCCATAATGATTTATGCTTGTCCCGTTTGGGATTAAGCCAGTAATTCTCAATTTGATAGACTGCAAACTCACCAAAATGTTGCATTAAGACAAATTACTAAAAGGCCATGGTTCATTCGATATACCTTCATAATCGAAGATCTTGGCAATTCTATGCCAAGATCTTCGAATAAATTGCCTGCTATTTTTATCGCCAATTAGCAAGAACATTCCTTCGTAAAATTAATAAGTTGAACAGTAGTTCAATTCTTAGCATTGACTACGCATTCATAGACAATTACAATAAAAAACACTGGTGCTGTGTTATTACATTTAAATTGAAATGATTTTTTCTGTTTTTATTAATTTTCCTGTACTGTTATTATTTTCTCTTCTCCCAATCCGTTTTACTTATTTTTATCTAAACTTTTGTGTGGCTCTGATTAAATGCCCTAATAAACTGAAATTCTTGTAACTTCACTTAAATTTCCAACCAATCCTGTTACTCCAACCGATCGATTAGAAATGGAAACAACTCAAGGAGATTAAGGAAAAACATTATTTACCAGATTTTTGTTTTTATCATCTCCATTGACTTCTTCGGCAAATTGCCATCGTTCTACGTCACTGAGGATATAAACCTCAAATACTTTGTCTCATACATTCCGCAGGAAACGGCTAAATCTTTTACCTTGGTTTTGCTTCGCATGTGACTTTAAAATTTTATGCACTCATTTTACAGGGCTAAGCTTTGGTTTTCCCCAGCTTCACCATCAATGCAGTGTTCGTGATTAAAAATAAGTTGGGTAATTATTGTACATTGTAAAAAACATGAGTTATTTATTTTACGTTGTTCTAGACTTGACCGGGCTGTGTAGCCCAAGAACCTGAATCTAATGACACGTTCACCTTAAGAAGTGAGATATCAGTACACAGAATAATATTCGAAATTTCGTATGTGATATATATTATATGATAATAGAAACTTAATTTATTACTCTTATAGCGTAAATAATGTAGCTTGCGAAAGGGAATTGGGCACTATATAAACTAGAGCATAGAAGAGGACTCAAAACGTGACTGTCATATGGGGACTGTAGGAGGATTTTAATAAGAATGCGAGATAGACGTGTGAGAAGACATTTCTCACAGTTAGGTGAGTTTGAGAGTGGTCTGACCATCGGCATGACACCGCAGAGAGGTCGACCATTCGGAGTGTCCGTCAGAAATTGTAAGGAGCAGTGGACACGAGATGGTACTCAAGTGCGAAGAACCGGATTTGGAGTGACCAGGAAGACGACGAGGGGAACGGAACGAAGGATCGTGTGACAAGCAGTCGCAGATTCTACAATGACTTCAGATCTCTTGACGCAGATCTACTATAGCATTAGATGTAGGGGTGTCAATTGTTCAACAAACCATTTCCAGACATGTTACGGAAAAGAACATACAGTCCAAGTGCTCTTTTCATATACTACCTTTAATACCGAAACATCGGTGACTCCGTCCACAGTGGTGCCAAGCCAGACGACGTTGAATGCCACAGATTGGCACAACGTTGGATTTATTCATGCGTTTCGGTTCGCTTTTGAGACAGATGATAACCGCGTACGGGTGTTGAAGGTCCCTGATGAAAGTACGATTCCACCCACGCTGTCGCGCGACACACTGCCCGGATAGCAGGTATTCAAATAAAGTTATTCGTTTATGGTGGGGGGAGGAATAGCCTATAATAAGCGATCGACTCTAATTGTGTTACGTGGAACCTTATTAGGGCAGCATTATGTTGACGATATTCTTCGACCACACGTGGGACATTTCCTAAATAGTCGTCCAGGGGCAATTTTCTAGCAAGATAATGCTCGTCTTCATACAGCTCGAGTTGCTCAAGACTTCATCATGATCAGGATCTTTCATGGACTTGTACTCACTCCATGGACTTGTCCCCTATAGAGCATCTGTGGGAACAGTTAAAACACCAGATGCCGCTGTTGTCACTCTGTACATGATCTGGTGGGGTGGCTGTTCAAGATTTGTAGACCCATGTGTTTCAGAACATCAGACGCGTAATCAACCTAATGCCGAACCGTGTTTCGGTATGTATTGTGGCAGGAATCGGTTCGACGTGCTCTTGACGTTGCACTGTATTTGAGTAATTGTATGCACTGTATTTGACTAATTTTATCCACTGTATTTGTTTCATTGTCTTGATTTTGGAATCAAGTTAATCTCTCATCTGTATCATTATTTCATTTCAATCCAGTACTCCCTTCTTTGTGCGCTGTTTTCAATGTTCTTGATTGGACACAGTTTCACGAGGCTGGGCTGCCATCTAATGAAACTGCAATCAGAAATAAATTTTATATTTATGTGTGCTAATTTTTTGCCATTGAAGTTCTTCACAAATTTATGGAAAATGTAATGAAAAGCAATTAAGCCAACAAATATGACTTATTGAAAATAAATACTTAAATAATGAAGTGTTGATTAGGAGAATATCGAGTGAGTAAATGATTTAGCAAGAATAGACACGTTAAACACTTCATCAAAAGAATGGATACTGGACAAAGAATTCAAAATTCAAAATCTGATCTGGGTTCCATAGTTACAGAGTGAATACTACAGGTAATACAGAGTAAGCAGGAGAGGCAATACAGAATGCACAGTAGAGGTACGTTATCTCTTTTTTTAAGTGAAACATGCCGTAGCAAACTTAACTTCACAAGAAAAATGCATTGCCTACGAGATTTAAGGAAGTAAGTTTTGAAGTTTATATAAGGGGGAAAATGACAAAATCGACGAGGAAGAGAGGAATATGTGGAAAGTTTCAGTGAAACTAAACAAAGACTGTAAAAAATAAAATATTGCTCTTTTATTTATTGCATTTTTGTGCAGTGATTTTAATGCAAGCAAAAGTAAAAAAAATCGTGCAGTAAGATAATCATTTATAAGAAGCAAAAAATAAGACTAACAATATACAAAAAGGAAAAATATTTAAATATCTTATCCTTATTCAGATAAAAAGAATTATGTTCTAAAAAGAAGAAGAATCCATAAGGTACCCTAGAGATATTTTCTGCCTCAAGGCAATTCATTATTTGGTTATTAAAATGTCTATCTTCATTTTTGAAATTTTGCTTTTTTGGATTGCTCAATTTAATTCCTTAATGATCTGTAACATTACCTTAAAACGTTATTCAATTCTCTTGTCATTTTTTTCACTAATCTTTAGTTGAAGCAATAGATTTTAGCGCATCCAGCGTAAGAGATTATAATTAACCATCGTTCTCAATTAATTATGCGCTTGTAATACTTATTCCTTGCTTGAAGAGAATTATTTGAATATTATAGTTGCTGAGCAAGGAATAGAGAGTGGAAATTAACAGCGATCTTTTGTAAGAGGTTATGTATGAAGATATCCTGCCTTTGAAATTAACGAACGACAGATATAGCATTGAAGCACGCATATATAATGAATATAGTAACGAAAGAAATTTTAGCAAATTTGCGATCAGGAGCTTAATTTGCCTTGTATATATACATAAAATTATCTCTGATATATATATATATAGAACGCTTTGAGGGATAGATAAAACTGGTCTGATAGCGTAAATCTTCATTTCCCATGGGGATTTCGAGTAGTATGTATCGCCACAGGAATGTGGAACTCGGCAACATGTATTTCGTATATTGGACTGCGGAAAGAAACGGGCCAGCTGCTCAAAAATTATACTTAGGAAACGTTTTTTTGTGTCTGAGTAGCTGCTCCGTTTTAGTCGCTTCCCCATCGTTAAAATACATGCGTGCGAGTTCCCAGATTCGTATAGCGAATGAGGATTCTTTAACGATATATTAGCGATAGCTAATCTTCTCCAACGCACCTTTTCGGACATTACAAAATCTGTTTATTTTTTCCCTGTATTTGCCTTATATAATAGAAAATTTATACAATCCTCCAAATTTGAACGATACTTTCTGGTACACTATCTGAGTACTTTGTTGTTCTTGTCAGTTAAGGGTAAGATATGTGAATAGGCTTAGACATGTTTTACCACTGAGTAATAAGAAGATGACTTTTTAAGCAGTCTTTTGATCAGTACAAATCACTAAATACATCAATAGAATATATAAGGAAGTGCTGGGATGCAAACATCTAATTAAACGATAAGAGAATAACAGTCCATCATAAGACTCTAATTCATAAAAATGGAAGCTCATAAAAATGAATATTCAATGTATGATTTTCCTTCGTTTCATGGAATGCTTATCATTTGTTTATAGTAGCATACTCTTCTGTTAAATCTGATTAGATAGAATTAACAAAAACATTATGCATTATAACTTGCAGGAACCTAGGTTATAGCGCATTTCCACTTCAATATAAAATTCAATCAATATAAAATTCGAAATCATGGAAATACTTGAAATTCTTCAAATAATTCTGTTCTGTAAACACATTTAATATCTTACGTATGAAAATACTGAGCCTAGGTGTAGCGCAAAGCGTTGAATGTCACTTAAAATCAAATACACGAATATTGAACTCCAATATTGAATGGCAGTTTTCCGGTAGAAACTCGAAGAACTGGTACTGCACAAGTTATGACTATCTAAATTACAGATTTCTAGAGCTTCACTCAAGTAAAAAAAAATGAAGGCGAAACCCTTTCAGAAGATTTCAAATAAAGGAAGTATTAGTTGGAAACCTGTTTTGCATATCGTTCTTTCACAAGCTTAACGCAATTTCTTTAACAGAAATACATTTAAAAAAGTGAAAAAAAATCCTCTGATTCGTTTCTTTTCCAAATACATTTGTTTTTGTTTTGCCAGACAATAAAAACTGTCATTTTACAATGACACTAAATGGAATGTTTAGATCAGCTCATATATTATTTTCATCATTTGTATGCAAAGTTATATTACTTTCTTTGCTTGTGAAGTGTTTTGAATTTGAATTGCTTCAGAGGGTTGTCTTATAATTTAATATGATTTTGCTGATGAAGCTGTCCCTTATTTCTGTCGTTAAAAACGATAGGATGTCTCAAAATTAACGCAACGGCCCACCATCGGCCGAGCGACAAAATCGCTGAAAACTAATATTCCGAATTGGGCTCGCATCCCAGCGAATGAACTGGCTGCATGGGCCTTTTCATGGTTTTCATCATGCATAATGTGTATAAGTCCCGGTTTTCCTTAAAACACCCTCCACGAAGGCATCCCACCCCTTAGGCAGATAGCCCTAATATGTTTTACCATATTAAACTAAACCAAACTAAAATACTAAAATCAACGCAATGTTAAAATTTCATGTCATTTCTGCTTTTCTTGATTGAAATCCCTCTATAAAGCACATGTTGTAGCAATGATACTATGGTTAGTAATGAGTTGTTCCTAAAAGAGAAATATACAAAGCAGGAAT
>KK117732.1:86109-121210 GCA_000611955.2 Stegodyphus mimosarum
TTTTTCCCATGCAGCCTTCAAAACCATTCAGCTGTTACAACATAAATTTCATAGACATCTGATTTCGTGCAACAATAATTCCAATCGGTTATCAAAGTTATGTCATTTTCACCGTGTGACCTTTTATCTCAAGCTATCTGGTTAAGTCTAAGGTTTCCAACTAACACATACCAACCATTCCTGACCTTAAAAAAAAAGTCCAAGGTGTTAAGACTGCGCGAATGTCATATGAGCCGTGGAGACCATTTGCTGCATATACTTTTTATACTTGAACTCTCTCAGAGTATGTCACATTTTTAGCAACTGATACATAAAGGAAGATTCATTTTTAAATTTACATAATTTAAATAATTTAAATGCTACTTAATTTTGTGGACGTCTTATATTTAAGAGATACCTTTTCAGTCATGGATAGCCTACGTATCCAGGTAATAAATTCTTAATTTTATGTTTTCTTTTCTTTCATATTTTTTTACTTTATATTGGCACATAATAAATTGCACTGGATATAGCTGGCTCTCTCCAACTCATAGTGTTAACTATTTTATTAATATTCCTAAAAATAATGCAGTATTTAAATTATTTAATTTAAAAAACGAACTTTTATTTATGCACGAATTGGTAAAATGTGACATACTTTGAGAGAGCAAAAGCTCAATTAAATATGGAAAATAATTTGCCGCAAATAACCTTCACGTATCATATGACATTAACAATTAAACTTTATTCATTGAATTTAAGGAAACGACATGCACAAACCTTTTCTATGTAGTCATTTCTACTGCAATGCACTTGTTCCAGCGCTCAGAAAATTTTTAAGCGCAGAAGAATAAAATTTGTTTGACTGCATGCTAAGCCACCCTTGTACAGAGTACTAAGTACAGAGTTGTACTACTTGTACAGTAGTAAATCTGCTCATTAGTTGCAAATTTCTTCTTTCTTGGAAGTTTAATACACCGAAGACTGATTGAGATAATCCCCTCCAAAATGATTTTTAAATTTTGAATATAAATCTTAGACAGAATGACACCCGTAGCTGAAACATAATGATGATCTTCTGCGCAATGTTTCATATTTACTTGAATGCCCTGCTCTTACATATTGCTTACAATTGACATGCATAATAGAAAAAGAAACCAGCGTCCCTATTGTCAGGTTTAAACATTTATTAAAGATGCACATTTACAGTCATAGCTCACTGATAATTGTTATGTGCATGTATATCCACCCAATTAGTCATAATTGCATTGAATTCTTTCCACGAACGAAGCTTAAAAGTCCCTTTTTATATTTGAACTCCCCTTGTACAACGTAGGTTTCTAAAATAAAACAGGCAACTCGATAAAATATACGATGCATAAAATATATACAATTACTACTATGATTCAAAACATTACAATAGTTTCAAAGTTTACACTACACATGATGTCGCTTTATTAAAATATTAGATTGCTAGTTACACTTGCATAAAATTAATTAAATAAATAAATGCTTTGCAATACATTGCTCGTATTGCATAATTCAGAGAAGCTTAATTTATTAAGTCAAGTTATCAGACATGCGAAAGAACATAAGAGCCTAAGGAGATTCCTGTTTTTGTAGAGCAAGTTCTAAGGGAAACTGGCTGTTATTTACGCTACAGATGAAAAAGCGACAAAGCAAGGACCTTGTAAGGTATTTCTCCCGCCTTCTTAGCATGCCTTCGTGCTGTAAGAGTCAGCACACTTAGCGCGTATTCGAGAGGTCCGTGGTTTGAGTCCCGCACATGGAATTGTATTATTTCGCCTCTCTTGTCCTGCTTTCAAAAAATACCTAATTTCTGTACAGTGGCGCCCAAACAAAAAGATGGTAGATGATGATTCTCTACCAGCAGGATTTGGCGATTGGGACCCTAATCCCCAGTTGCCCTTTAAAAGGGGGAGTATATAAGGTATTTTTCCCGCTTTCGTGGTGTAATCATCAGCACACACGGCGCGTATTCGAGAGGTACGTGGTCCGAGTCCAGGTGAGGGTATTGCTCATTTTTCACGTCTCTCAACAACAAAAATCCTAATGTTCTCTACAATGTAAAAAGCCCTGTCGCTCTGGATTGAATCCATCATTTGTCAGAACTACCACCATTTCGCGTTCTTATCCACTTTTTCTTCTTTGTCGGCCTTACACAAAGATAATAAGTATTCTGGTAAAAAATGCTATGACTCTGGAAAGAGTAAATAATCGATACAACTATAATATGTTAAAGATAAATAATACATATTCATAGATAGAACTACTACGTCTCAACATAAGGAATATTTTTTATTACGATACTAAAAGAGCAATCTCAGCTATCGTATCAATATTCGCTTTTTCCTTTGTATTGGCTATAGAAATGTACTAATTCTTCAAGATTTGAAATGAATTTTCTACTATTGATAAAACACATGGTGCAAGTCTTTTAACATTATAGCAATCTGGGTTTTGATTTTTTAGTCAAAACAACTCACACGGTTGAGGTTTATTATACATCGATCAAACAAGAATCTTGAAATTTCGCATTGTAGAATGCAAACCTTAAGATTTTATTTTAGATAAACGTTTTTCTCACTCTTAATGTTTTTGCTCTGGCAAAATAATATTGTGACCATTCCGCAGATATATTTATCCAGAAAACTTTAATTAATAAATAGTTATCTTCTTGAACATTTAGATGCTTATTAAAAATCTGTCAATTTTAACTATTAACTGTATAAGGTATTTTCTTTCTCCTTTCCATATGCCTTCGTGGTGTAACTAGAAGCACAATTGATGGGTATTCGAGAGATACTGAGTTCTAATCCCGGTGACGGCATTGTTAATTTTTAACTTCTTCAAAATCGAAAAATCTAACGGATTTACTGTGGCGCCCGATCTAAAGCGATGGCTGACAATAGTTCGTCACCGCTAGGATTTGGCGACTGCGTAACCTCGTCCCTAGTTGCAATTTAAAAGGGCGAGTATGTAAGGCATTTTCTCTCTCCTTTCCGCATGCCTTGGTAATGTAATTGGAAGCATATTCGCCGCGTATTCGGGAGGTACGGAGTTCGAATTCCGGACAGGGCATTGCTCATTTTTCACGACTCCAGCATAAAAAAACCTAATGGCTTTACATACTAACTGATTGGACGGACAAAGCTCAATTAATATTTGACACTTACCAATCGCACCAGTGTCAGGCCCTCACGTTTGTTGTGATAGCGACTTTCTTTCTTATAGGCAATAGTAAAGGCAGCAATAGCCAAGTCTCTGTTACATCAAATTATCCAATTAAGATTCTTCTTCCCATTGTAACCTACATACGCTGTTTGTTATAAAATCTATATAACTCTCTGTACTGACTGCATATGTGACGAAACATGGCATAAAGGAATGAATCAATATATGATTCTAATTTTTGTCCATCTTCTTTGGCCCATCTTATTTCATAGCTTTTAAAACTATTTCTCTCAATATACGCCACTAAACTTACTTCATTTCGAAATTTTTTTTATCTGCTTTTCTGCACAGAATAAATTTATATCTTATTGAGAAAGGTCTATACCTGTCTTCGATTGCATCAAACCTCGTTTTTGTTTCTTTTTTTCTTTCCTATTCCTTCTTTATTCTAATACGGACGTCACGCTTACTGTTTATATAACTCCTAGGATAACAATATATGCATAAATATATATTTCCGGTAACCTATATTCTTTTGAATTTTATCCTTGTTTGTTTCTGGATTAAATCCTCAGAGTACATAAAAATTATTATAGATTGTTAGAAATGTTCCACTCAACATTATAATCCATGAAAACAGTAACAAATAAAATTGACTATGCCATTAGATAGCTAAATAGCATTCCAATATCATTCCTTGATGTCAGGATTAGTATACGCCTTTCGTAGGAATTTGCTTTTCTCCGAGATAACTATGTCAGAGACTGAGATTTATTACTGCATTCTATCGGAAAACACTCCATCTGCCAATTATTTCTCATTTGCCTGTTATGCTCGAGTGGCATAAATGCGCAAACTTCGAATTGTTTAATGGGGTGTATGCGTTAAGGAACTGTGAAACGTGGATTTAGCCCTGCAGGTAAGCCTGTTAGTTAGTTAGGCAATCGCTAATACTGCATCGCATTCCATTAGCGTCGTACTTCCATCAACAGGCATCTGTTTGCATTAAATGTGTGGAAGTACTACTGAATAAAGATAGACTTTGCGTAGCCTATGTAGCTATAAAGTTAACTATAACAATTTAATGTCAAAATAGGCAGTCTTTGCTTTTAAAAACTAAAGGTAATATAAATACTGTTCGTAAAATTCACTTATGTTGTTAAAGGTATTACGATTTGAAAACTATCTGGTGTGGACACCGCATGACTTCCTTGTGAGGCCCATTATATACATTAAAATTTTATCTAGATGTCTAACCTGAAGGCTTCAAAATCTTCTATTTCTAAATCTATTCCTAAGATAAAAGTGGTCGAAATAATGTAGCTTATAAACAGAAGTGGCAATGATATGGCTAAATTAGAATAATTTCTGTATAAAATGTTTTATAAATCTGCTTTCATTGTGGATTATGGAAACACAATTGAATGATCCTATTGTAATGTCAATGGTAACATAGTTAAAATATTTCTGGATCTTGAGTTTAAAGGCCGAAATATTCTCGAAATCTAATTTCTGTAGATTTACAGAGGTGTATTGAAGCGTCATTTTGTAACATGAGAAATAGCATATTTGAACTGTATTTATTATGGCATTTGCGATCTGAAGAATCATGTGTTTTGTGCCTAAATTTAATTTAATTAAGTTTGGGGAGTAACAAGAGACTAACTCCTCCCTGGCTAAATTTAAGGCACTAAGTATGTTAAGCTTGACCATCAGTTTGTTCCAATGCTTTCTCGTTTATTGCCTGCAGAATTTGTGGTACAATTTGAGTATAAAATATTCTTTCGAACCATGGAGATGGCTTGGGTATTTGTAGGTGTAGAGCGTCTGTGCATCATGGGATCACTTATAATACTTTTAAGGTGAAAACCTTCACGGTAAGTTTCGTGTCAACAATAGATAAATGGGAATCCTCGTCCACTAGGTCATTCTCCATTTAACCTGGGGTAGAGCATCTCCTTTCGCATGGGTGAAATTCAACGGCTCCTTGTGGTGTATCCTGGGCAATGATCTTTATGTTGAAAACGCTAACTGACCAATTTTATTGTTCACTTCCAATAATTTGTATTCCAGCGAAGTTGCAAGTAACATAACTTTTGTAACAATAACAACAGCATTTTAATTTAAATTAAGTTCCTTAGTTTCAGTCGTTGTGATTTTTAAGCAGCTGTATATAGGCAAATTGAATAATAGCATGTTTCCCAACGCTTGGGCGTATTAAATCCTTTTCAGTTGAAGAAAATAGTTTTCGTATAAAGTAATTTGAAGACATAAAGCTGAAGGTTTCAAAACTCCCACATTAAATTCCTTCCATATCTTTAGGAGGAGCTTGAATAGTGATTGCATTCCAGAAAAATCCACCTACAATCATCATCTCAGGCATCAACTAGTTACACTTGCCAGCTAATCATTATTAAATTATCGTCATCATGCTGTCTTTGCGACGGAAATAATCTTTTAGCAAACATGTATCACCTCAAATGGTAACGAGTGCAACCTATGACAGTGAAGAACCGACTGCCTTAGTGGAAACATCATGCTGCATTAGGAAACATAGGTTGTTGTTCTGTTAATAGAGATCAAATGACGGATCAAATTACAGAATTACAGAAAGCAAACACTGTATTATAACGTTATTGCTTTGCTAATTTTAAAATGAAAAGGGAGCATGCGCAAAATTTAAAAGAGCGTTAAATGGCTATTGTTAATTTATTATTAGAAAGGTAGATATTTTATATTTTACATCCCCAGAGGACCTTTATACATAATAATAAATATCATCCAAATGCTATCCATATGCAAAGTGAAATAAGCTATATGTACCAGATTATTTTGTGATAAAAATTATTTTTGAAAAGCATACCTCGAAATTCTTTCCATAGTTACCGCAACAAAGCAGTCAGGGATCGGTTGTTATCAGTGGTTAACAAGCGGAATCATTTAGAACTGATATTTACATGGGAGATTTTCTCCGTGGGTTGTTATCTACTTGCGAATGTAGCGAAATACTTGCTCTCTAGTAGCAAAACGGCTAGAATAAAAATAGCGCAGAGATCAGGAGAGCAGTTTTACTGTTGCTGAAAACGATCTGCGAATTCTTGATGCAAATGCTCACGTCCTCTTCTTGTGTACAACAAAAATGATTTTTTTGTAAATGGCATATAACAAAAAAAAGACAATACTAAGTGTTTTGCTATTCAGTGTAATTCAAAAGATTTGAGATATCTAGAACCAAGTTTCCTTAAATTTCCGATCATAATTGTAAGTTAAGATAGTCTTTTTTATCTAACATTCTTACTAGCTGAACAGAGGAATAGACTAGAGTACTATAAATTAGAAAATTGGTTTCACCAAGAATGCATGTGCATTCCAAGCACTTTATACCTGGTGATTATAATTTGCTACAACGGGCCCTGCGTGTAGCGCATGCCTGTAAATTTGATATTGGGAAAAAAATTATAAATAATCTGATATAGACACAAAATGCTCCTTGTATGACCTATTAAATTACACACATTTTTTCCTGCGCCATATGTCCTCGAATTAGGTATTTTTCTCATTAAATAAATTTAGTTCTCAATTCGCTGAAGGCAAAGATATATAGAAACACAAAGTATCTTCATTAAAAAATTGAAAAATAAAATTTATAAAAAAAAAAAAAAAACGGCGAGTGGAACAGTGTTGATACCAAACTGACTTCAGTCAATTAATACCATTATTTGCAGATTTGCAGGCGCATTAGAATAATTCCTTGTAGACAATATACTCTTTAATCATAGCAGTTACGATAATTTCTTATATGCGCCATAAAAAGGTGCGACGTTATTTCAGGCAGGAAAGCATTTAAGCGGCTCAGATATACTTGCATGGCAGAAGTAAGGAAAACAGGAAGGTAGTACACGAGAGAAATGGTGTTAATCACCGGGGTCCCTAGGTCAGAGACCTTACCCCTAATCGAACAATTTGAGCAGTTACGAATCAATTCTGTACAATAACTTAAGCCAAAAAATAGTAGTAGGTAATCTGAATATAGAAGATTGATAAGATATGTAGCTCATATATATGTTCATATTTTTTAATTTATGTCTAAATTAATTGCAAATTATATGTAAGTAAAGGAAGGTAGTTCCTCGTGAAGCAGAATTTATACTGCGTAGATGCAAAAACGAAACTAAAGCCATGATTGGTCACTTTTTTTCAAGAAGCGTTACGTAATTTCGAATGATCTCGAACCTGGGAGAACAGATGAATTTAGGGGCAGATCACCAAATTTAGCATGTTAATTTTGAGATCGCCAATTAGTTTTTGAAACAGCTATCATATTTTGTTATATCTTACAAAATCTGTGGCAGAAAACGTATATACATATATATATATATATGTATATACGTTTTCTGCCACAGATTGTAACAAAAAAGAAAAGTGCAAAAATAGATATCATAGCAGTTTCATGTAGAAAATTTCAAAGCTCTACATCTATTGTTTTTTATTTATGCGACATACGCACAAACGTCACGACAATATCCCTTCTGAATCCATTTTAAATCCATTTTACTATCTGTTTTGGAATAAAGAGCCCTTTATTCTGTTCGTACATCCAACTGTCACATAAATTAAATCGCTCAAATTGTTTCCAGAGCAGTTAAAATGGATATTTTCCTTGAAGTATGACACCCAAAATTTCTTCGCGATTACTATACTTCCTTTAAAGTAAAAAAGAATTATTGCAAAAAATTGTATGCAAAAATTTTTTAACTCAATCTTAAATTTATATCATTATTAATCACTTTGTAGGGTTCCTTACTTATATTTTGTCAAATTAAGTGACGAGGAACCTAGTGAACTGCTAAGCGAATAATCGTTTAAGTCCAAGAACAGAAACCTAAACTCAAGAAGGGGTAGTTACCCTTTATTTGTTCAACATAAGATTAATAGTCGGCCCCTTTCTTTGGGCGTGCAACAAAGCCTCGGCTCGAGCTTAAACTCAAAATGTATGAAATAAGAAATAACTAATGTCTAACTAAAGAGATTTAGCCAAAGCTAACGCAATTCTAAACTGATTGTAATATTAGAGTAGCCAGCGAACTATCAAAAGGCACGTAATACGGCCGAGCGTAGTAAAAGCTTACAGAGGCAGGCACACGCGCGCTACTCAGAAATCCTTTCTCTCTCTGAAGTGAGTGAAACTTGACTGCTCCTTCTCATTTGCATTTAACGCAATTCTAAAATTTCATTGTGGGATGGAGTTAAAGCTAGGTTAGTCAGGGAAGATACATTAACTTAAAATAACTGTTATAAAATTAAAATATGCTTTACAACTTTAAATGTGAAGCTTTGCATTGAATTATCCATTTTATTTCCGATCAGAAATTAAAATTTGCTGAACACGTCGATTTCATTAGTTTACATGTTATATAATATTCAACAGTATTAATATACAAATAGCGTAGCCAGCTTTCGAATACATGTATTTGAAACTTACGTTCATTAGTAATACATATTTAATATTTGGTGTTCAAGAACATGTGAAATTTCAGGATATGCACATTTTTGTTACTTTAGTATATTTCATATTTTCTTATCACTTTTAACTCCTTGTACAAAGTAAAGGAATTATTGCAATAGCAAAAATTTTGGGTATCATATTTAAAGGAAAATATTTATTTTGACCTCTTTGGAGTCTATTTAGACAATTTTTTTGATTGGCTTCTGTACGTATGGGCAGAATAAAGGGTTATTTGGACAGAATAAAGAACGTACTATGTATGCATGTATATTGCACAAGTCGAAAACGATTAGCCGTAGACCGTTGAAAGTTTGTGTATGGGACTGCTATAACATCTAGTTGTGCACCACAGTTTTTTTATGAAAATCGCTGCACTAAACGTATAACCTAGCACCGGATCCCAAAATCCGACATCTCCCTCTTGTCGTCATAATACGACCAGGAAATATACACTTGGCACCTCGACGTAGATACGAAACGAGATTTAAAAACGTTTCATTCAAATTTTTTCTGTGGTTGGCACGCCGCTTAGTGGCGCGCAGCATAGGGAATGAAGGCGAAACTCCCTCCCTGAGAACTATCAGTGCTTTTTGCCAGACGAATCTGACCATCGGTAATGATTCTTCGTCAGGTTCTCTTACGGAAATCTTGTTTCGAATTTTACTTGTTCTAAATGATCAAGTTTGATCATCTTTCTGACACGCCGACGCGACCCGTATGCCTCTTTGAGAGACAGTCCGAATATACATATACGTCTTAGCCAGCTCGGTGAGCTCTGCTTTTTTATTCTCTTATGTTAGTAAATTGCGCATTATTGACTTTAAAAGTTATTGAGTTACGCTGTTCTTATGTCACGGCTTTTATGCCTTTAATTAATCTGAATGCAATAGTTAAGTTGTGTTTTAATTCACAGTGCTTAATGAATTTATGAATGGTAAAAATTATGAACAAATTCTTAATGTATTTAATATACTTTTATTTAAACATAGTTTTCTCTACAGTACCGTCATTTCTTAAAATGCTATAAAAACGTATTGTGCAGCTAAATAGCGGATGATGTTCGTTCCCACGAGGTTACCCACTTGCGTTCATGGGTTGGCGGCCAGCTGCGGGTTCCGTCCTCCTTAACTTCTAAACTGCACACGCTTTTCGCTCGTTGGAAACGAGGGAATTTTTTCGGCGTGTCTGAAGCGGAAAAGTTTCTGATTTGTTTGTCGCAACTGGTGTCGAATCTCTGACCGAAGTACGGTTAAAAACATTACTTGAAATTTTGGGCAAGAACAAGTATGTAATTTTAAAAAAGACTTTTTTTGGAAATTTGGCAGTAAATTATTACCATTTTTTTGTTGGTTGCAGAGAGTTCAAGATAAGGATTTGAATGGATAAATACTAATTTATAGTTAATTTGAGCCAATATTGAATACAGCAGCAGTCCGTAGTTTAGAGATGCCGAGGTTTTAAATGTTGTTGCACGGGAGGCAGGAGAGAGATTTTTTTCACTTTACTGAAAATTACGAAAAAGAGAAGGGGGAGAGAGAGTATAAAAGTTTCGACTGAAGCCCGGCGGCCTCAGGGCCGGCAGTGTCCGATTTTCCCGGCGATAAAGAATTTCATGGGCGCTTTCTTTACAGCTGTTCTGGCCATGTACGAATACTCGCGTAAGGATAATGAATTCTCGTAGCCGACAAGATAAGCTCTTTTCGGTTCCCTAGATAAAGTCTTAATAGTCGCTGAGAATTTGTGTTTGAATTTTCACGTGAGATATTTTACGTAAGTTTTCTTTCCACTAATTTCTAATGTCTTGTGTATCTAGTTATGATTACCTTATTTTGTCTTAAGTTAATTGATAGTAATAATATTCAATTTTTTTTATTATAAAGAAACCGGATTGTGTTTAGGTGAGTTTAAAATTTATGCATGATGAAGATATTTCGGTTAATTATAATTTCTTGCAGTAAATGAAAATTATTTGTAAGGCTGAGCATTGGTATGCTGTAGAAATATTTGAGTGTATGGCATTTTAAGGATTAAAATCCAAATAAAATTTAATTAAGAGAAGCCAATAACTTTTAAGTATCAAACAAAATATTCTACATTAATATGATATATTTGAATTGGCAATTTAATTTCTTTCCCCCGAATAATTTACTTGCAATGGAAATTATTTGACTGTTGTTTAACAAATTCATGTAGGGGTAGTCTGGCCAGCTATCTTAATATATGTTAATCATTGATGAATAAAATTGTTTTGTAAAATTTGCTTATTATTATTTTAGTGATCTATTCATGTCCAACATATGATCCCTTAGCGAAAAGATGGATTTTTTCAAAACGAACTGGGGAATCTATAGCGGAGATGTAGTTGGGAAATAAATTTTATGTGCATTGGAACTATACCATCTGATTATTAATTGTAGTTGACCTGGTTAATTGAATTCTTACTTGCGTGGTTAATCCTACCCTGATGTTTTGAGGTATTATGTATTTGCGTTTGAATGAAATACGTTTGGGACTATCTCTAGAGATTAGCAATTATTGTGCTGAGATTTACGGTTTCAGGATAGTCAGAGGATATAGCATTATTTTAAAGAGAAATAGTATTTGTATAATTTGATAGTGAATTGAATTTTCGATTTTTTTAAAATCTTTTCATTTTATACCAAACACCAGGGAGGATATCGCTTCAGTATTGACTTAAAGAGTTTGAGTTTATTGTATAAAGTTGATAATTTATATTTTCAATCACCAGTCTCTAGATTTCAGATATTATATGAGTTTATGTTAGTTTAATGGTCTGGCGCCAGTTGTTCAGTATTCTCAGGGATTCAGCAATAAGGTTAACTTAAATATTTGCAATAACACTTTAAAATTGATTTTTTCCTACATAACTATTGTAGAATTATCCACAATTTAAAAGCTTAAGTGGTACTAGGCCTAAGGAGGCCATCAATAGGCTACTGACTTGAGCCAGTTGTTGCACCAACTGCAGTATCATTTTGCTCCGTGGGACCAAAGTTAATTTCCTATTTTTTGCACACAAAATTTTGCCTTCCTCTCTGTTGGGCGAATTACCTTTTTTTGCGTATAAACTCTAATTTTAATCGTAAAAATTGCATTTGTAACAGTTTTTAAGTGTGTTTGCTGTTTTATGTTTTTCTGTATTTTGCGTTTATTGATGAAGATATTTTGAAATTTTATGTATTTTTGCCTCGTCGCGGAGTGAGAACTTAATTGATTTAATGAGAAACATATCTCTAACGAAATTCGATAAAATAAGTTTAAATGAAGTGCAGCAAAAATGTGTATACTTTAGTAGGTCATACAAGGAAATCATGTGGTGTCAACATCAGATTTTTTTATTATCCAAATTTTCTGATTTACATTTAGTATATTACTTTATTCAGAAGTTTATAAATTCAGACTGTGAAATGTTTGTGAAATAATAATGTCAGTTTTGAATGTCATATTGTGTTAGTAACTAACTAAATTTAAGTAAATTTCAAAAAAGATGCATAAAGAACTGCCATAGGCATTTTACTGACATAAAGTCAGAACATTTCGTAAGGCTTACTAAAAATTATTGTCATATTCCAAATTTAAACAGTATAAAGGCATCATTAAAACAAATCAGACATTTTTAAAACTGTGACGTAATGCTTTATTTTGGGAAAAATTATACTCAAGATCTGTGAAGAAAAATTAATGCCTGAAATGTACAAGATACATAATGATGTAAAATTTTAAACAATATTTTATCTATTTGTTGAAATTGCAAACATTTTTTCCGATATGGTATAGTGCCTTACGAGGTGTTGGAATAGTATAAATAACTCTGCGTTTAGTCTATTCGACGTTTCAGACGAATTGAAGCGCCATTTATAGGTCAGTACAATCACCAGTAGGAAATGTGTGTTTCCTGTGATTCATCGAAAGTCGCATGAAATGCATGCTTTTAAGGTAATTTCATTCTGCATAATAACAAAATGGTGTGCGTTAATCGAATATGGGTGCCTGAACATCTTGACATCTTACATAGGAACATCTTGACAAATTTCAAGTGGAAAATGTAGTAATACTCTCACATTGGATTTCGTTCCTTGCGATTTCCATTATTTGGTTTTGTGAAAGAACTTGAAAACAGGTGATATCTTGCTGACGAGGTAGGCAAAGCTGCTGCGCAAAAATGATTACTAAGAGTTCAACGGGAATTCTTCTGAGGTTTAAAAACATTTCTGCGTTAGTAATTCTGGTATTTTGACAAATGTAGTGATTGTGTCAAAAAGTAATTTAAACATTTTTCATATAAATTAAAAATAACAAAAAAACTCTCCTTTGTTATCCATATGCTGTTAGACTTACGTGAGCACAACTAACATTATTTAGTAATTTATCAATAGCTAAAGTTTTTCAGTCAGATGCATGTTAGCTAACTTACCTAGTTTATTTAGTAAAACGTTATTCATTATCATTCTTTGCTGTACCTACCCCTAAGACCACCGAAGAATAATCTTGTCATATGAATCATAAAATGATGAACGTAATTGATTTTAAAATATCAGTGGTTTATATCATAATGACAAAAATACAAAGTTTACGCGTTCTTCTATTAGTTGTTTACTCATTTTAGACGTATCGCTTTTAATATAAATCTGAATTTACAAGAAAAGTGGGTTGTCCAAAAGGTTCGTGTCGATTTTTGGTAGGTGGCGAAAGGACAGATCTGAATATATTAGAAAGATTGCAAACAAAAGGCATGTGTAAATATCGTAAAAGTCTGCACTTAAGGCATTATTTGGAAAAACATTTGGTTACGATACGTTTAATTTGGGCAGTTTTATGCGCCTTTGAATATGGAAGAAAACAAATTCCATTTTAGGCATTTAATGCTTTTCTTTTACAGGAAAGGCAAAAATGCCGCAAGAGCGGCAAACAAGATACGCATTGTTTATGGCGAAGGTGTTGTAGCTGAAAGAGCTGTGCGGAAGGTATTTGCTAGGTTTAAAGCTGATGATTTCAGCTTTAAAGACCAAGAACACCTGAGTAGGCCTTCTATCACAGATGAAGATCAGAATAAAATACCATATCAAAATCCATCATCCTCGAGCATTTTGAGAACCTTGGTAACGTAAATCGCTTTGATGTATGGGTTCCTCAAGATTTAACGGAGAAAAATCTGATGGATCACATTTCCATTTGCGACTACCTATAAACGCAAAGAGGAGACACCATTTTGGAAGCAAGTAGTGACGGAAAAAAATGGATCATTTATAATAATGTTCAGCGAAAAAGATTCTAAAGACAGCGGAATAAACTCCAAAAGCCGGTTTTCACCGAAAGAAGGTAATGCTGTGTGTCTGGCTAGATTGGAAAGGGGCCCTGCATTATGAGCTTTTTCATAAAGAAAGAGATAACAAATTCAGGGATGTATTGCTCCCAAATAGACGAATTAAAGACAGCAATTGGAGAAAAGCAGGCAGAAATAACTATTCGAAAATGCGTTGTACACTCACGTTTGTGAAAATTGCAACACCATGAAGGACTTACGCGAGTGAGCTGAAATTTTCAGGAAATGCAAAGTAGCGCATGATATGCAAATGATTAGAATTGCAAATCCATAGCGCATGCGTATGCTGAGCAGCGCCCTCTGAACGGCTGATGGATCCGAATAAATAGACGGCTGTAGCGAGGCGTGTATGGTTATCGGTGGTTATCTGCTAGTGGTAAACGTTAACTCAATCTGTACTTATGCCTCGTCGACGAAAGAGAGCGAGATTTGAACAACTTACAGAGTTTGAACGAGGGAGAATCATCGGCCTTCGTGAAGCTGGATTGTCGTATCGTGCAGTAGCCTCTCGTGTGCAGCGTAACAGCAGCACAGTGATGCGCGTTTGGAAGCAGTGGACGGACGAGTGTCGGACAACTCGGAAATCCGGGAGTGGACCCCGAAATGTGACGTCAGCTCGCGATGATAGACACCTGGTCCGCATGGCGCGGACGGACCGTACAGCTTCCTCTAGACAATTGGCAGCACTGTGGTCAATAGCTACAGGTGTTTCATTGTGTGCTTCATCAATTCGTAGACGTCTGCTGCAGTGTGGACTGCGCGCACGGACTCCTTTATACAGGATCCCCCTAACGCACGACCATCGCCGCCTGCGGCTACAATGGGCCAATCAGCATAGAGACTGGCGTGCTGATTGGCAGCATGTCGTGTTTTCTGACGAATCCCGCTTTAATTTGTGGTACCATGATGGCCGCATTCGTGTCAGACGCTATGCCGGTGAACGCCACCTTCCGGAGTGCATTATCGAACGCCACAGTGGACGAACACCCGGAGTTATGGTCTGGGGCGCCATAGCATATCATAGACGATCTCAATTGCTACGAATTGTGGGCAATCTGAACAGCAACCGGTATATCCGTGAAGTTCTACAGCCCGAAGCTGTTCCCTTCCTTCAAAGCTTGCCAGGCGCTGTATTTCAACAGGACTATGCCCGCCCTCATACTGCTCGGATTGTTAAATCCTTCTTTGCAGCGCAGCAGGTACAGCTTCTTCCTTGGCCTGCTCCTCGGCCTTGTTCCCCGGATATGTCGCCAATTGAACATGTGTGGGATGTCATTGGTCGGCGTCTTGCTCGTCCTGTTGCGTCTGCAGACGAACTTTGGGTACGCGTACAAACGATATGGAATGCTCTTCCTCAGTCAGACATTCAAACTTTGTTTGACTCCATGCCACGTCGTGTAGCAGCACTTATTGCGGCGCGTGGTGGCCACACAAAATACTGATTCTGATCTCTTGTTCTTGTTTGTTTGCTTTGAACATTTAATCATTTATTTGTACCACTACCACTCAACTGTGTATTAAATTGCATTCAATTATGACGATTCCTTCTTGGTGTTGCAATTTTCACAAACGTGAGTGTATTTTGTCAGGACAATGCGCGGCCTCATTTGTCTTTGATAAGTCGAAAATGTTGTTGGAGCTCGATTGGGATATTCTACTCTTTCCATCATATTCACCAGATCTTGCGTCCTTTGATTTGCACCTATTTCGATCATTTCAAATTTCTTTTAATGGGAAAGCTTCAATTTTTGGTCGATATAAATATCATGTAGAACCGTTTTTTGCTGAAACACCTGAGAGATTCTCGAAGGACAGAATTTTGAAGCTGGGTGAAAGATGGAAAAATAATGTAAAAAATAATGGAACCTATACAACGTAATAAGCATTTCTTAAAATTTAAATTTTCCGTGTTTAAAATTACCTTCAAAGTTGTCACGAACTTTCGAACAATCCAATAATATTACAGTAGTTAAACACTTAAATGAATCAAGATCATAAAAGAATGCATAGTATTAGCTCATAATGGCAAAGAAAAAAGAAATATTTTCAGCTTCTATGGCATGTATCTTTAACCTAAAAATGACTCTTCTGGTTACAATTAGAAATGCGCATTGCACAAAGCTAGGGAGAGAAGTGTTAAAGCAATCAATTCATTCTACATTGTGAACGTAATGGAAACCTGTTCACCCTTCAATTAGGTAGCAAGTTTGGAATTTAAATCCCTTCTCATTTAGAAACTTGCTGAAAACTGATTAGTTTAACTAATTCGCTTTCGAATTTCGAACTTCTCTGTATACCTTCTCCATCTCACGCTTGTTTATTTGCAAGAACCGGAGATGGTTGTTTGATTCACAGTCGAGACCGAAGTGGAAAGGAGAGTACTTGTGATGCAGATGAGTTTAATTGTCTTTCCGGTTTTTCCTTTTTAAGTCAACTTCGTTTTGTAAAAGCTGAGTAGCACTAATAGCATTCAATGTAAGAAGATACATTATTAATTTTTTTTTACTCTTTTATAATTTGGATCGAAAACGTAAATAAAAATAGTCACATTGTGTAGTTAGCTGATTTAAACTGAAGCTGCTGAATTAAAAGTACATAAAATAAATTACACGAAGTAGAAGTTCCCCATAGTCTTACGTTAATATTTCAGCACATGGCTATTCTAAGTTAATATTGCTATTAAAGGGATTTGAAATTAGGATCTAATTTAATGATATTACTTAAGGTCAACACTTTATCAGCTAAACTATAATTATGAATTGCGTTAAAACAATGAACTACATTTATGTTGAAGAGAATACGAAAGACGATATTTCATATTTAATTAGGGTAATTTAATGCCATTTATAGTTGCAAAATGACCGTTTGCAATACTTAAATTACCCTAATACAGCATAGTTCGGTGAAGTGACACAAGAAAGAGGACTCATTTCAAAATAGGATAAAAAATATTAAATTTAATTAATTTTAGAAATTATTAAATATCTTAGTTTTAGTATTTAAAAAGTCACTAGGATTGTCAAGTATTTAATATTAGTAATTTTTTATCTTTTTTTACAATCCGGTTTTAATATAGGACCAAAAATAGAAGAAATATAATGAAATAAATATTTGATCACAACAATATAATCTTATCAATAACTGTTAGAAAGTTGCATTGTAATTGCATCTACATCGAATGGTAGATAATATCAATTTTACTTTCATTATTCTTGTGTGAGCTTGGAAGATTCCAAGTATGATCTAGTATTCCAGTTATGATCATTTGTCTGATAACTAGATGCTACGCTTTTTTACAAATCCGTAAAATGTCACGCTTGTATTTTAATGATAATTATAAAGCCCTAGCACAAGAATACCATTAACAATTTTTAAGCACAAAATTCTGAGTGTGGTATTTCTCATACTTTCAGCAATGTATCGGAAATCAAGCCAAAAAAAATCTAAAATTACAATCCTGAATGCAGCATTAAAACTATTTGTATGTTTTCAAATTCTACGAACATGACAAAAATACATAACACATCTGTAAGGCCTATGCAAAAAAGTGAATGACGAAATCCTGCTAAGCATGTGAGATTCTACCACCGCTTGGTTGTTATGATCAATTGAGTTCATGCATTGTGATGTGAGTAAATGATATTTTCTTACGAAGAAATGGATAATTTTCGTAAATCTTATTACTGATTATATATCAACCTCCATGCAATTGAATGTTTTAATTTTCATCATCGCTGCACTATCAATGCATGGTGCGATGCTACTGATATCCATCTCCTTTGTCCTACTAAGACAAAAGTCTTGGCGGATAATGTTACCTGGAGTTTTCCGACAAGTGTTACTTCAGGATTTGGAAAACGCTTCTTTGGCAATAGGAGTTAGCATGCAGTTTCAGTAATCCCGAGCCAAACAGCTGCAAGAATGGATCAGCAGGATGTCCCTATTGTTAGAATATTGCTGTAGTGGAGACCACGGTATTAGAAGTTAAAATGAACTGTGACTGTAATAATAAATTAAAAGTACTAAAATGTGAAGAAAAACTTTACACTTATAAGTTTAGCTAACATTGCATTAAGACCGCAATAAACCATAAATTAAACTTATGCATGCAAGATGAGTTATGTCGTCTAGCATAGGAACATTAATTAAGTAACTTAGCCAGAATGCAAAGCCAGATGCAGAGTGATGAAAACTTGTATCACGTGTAATATCAATTTTATTTCTTGTATACAAGCATGATTATTTTCTTGACTAATATCAGGACACAAATAAATTCGCCAGATTAACAAAACGCTTTTGCTGATGAATGCACATTGTTGTAAGCAGATGTACACAAAACTTACATGCGACAAGATTTAGATAACCTCACTACTGTAGACACAGAATCGACACAAATTAATCCGTGAGCATCCGTTTAAAAAAAAAAGGTGCTGAGAACGCAAATCCGTGAAACGTTTTGAAGTTATTAAGGATATACCTTACAAATATATTTAAAGATCTTTAAATAAGAAACAAAAATGTAATATAACATAATGTAACTCAGCATCCAAAGCTAACGTTCCTATCTTTTCTGAAATGTTTTAGTTATTAAATTCAAACCGTCGTTACCTAAAATGAAAGTTAGTAACCCGAATGCACCTGACATTCTTCTTTTGCCTTAATATTAACCTGCATTTTAATACATATTTAGTTTTTAAGTTTCAAATTTCATTTATTCTGGTGGACATGAATACAGTATGAAATATACAGCAAACGTCATAACTTTTCAAATGATTCTCGATTTATTTAAAAAGTTTTTTAAAGCTCAAACTACTTTTAAAAAATTTTAGAACTTCCGAAAAATAGTTTGAGACGCTTTCACCACTTTCTCTCTGTATATCTAAACGACTAGTTTAATTACTAGATCAGGTCTAAAGGTTCACATGCGTGTGGACCTTCAGACCGCTTGTGGCTTAAGTTCACAAAAATAACTGCACACACACACACAGACACACACACACACACACATATATATATATATACGATAAAATTACGGGAAACAAACTTCAGATTTTAATTGGCCTACAAACAATAACGATTCTTAATATATCAATCAAAGCTGTGTCAATGTTCTTACATAATATTGCAATGCGAGGTACGTTATAACAATCAGTGACTAAGATTTCATTTGAAACCAAAACCTCTCTCTCTCCCATGCTTCGTCTGAATACATCACTCATTTTCTCTCCTGCTTGTTTTCTGCTAACACCTCGAGCTTCATTTCTCTCTATTATCTATTCTATGTTTTAAGATGTAAACTTTCAAAAATGTGGAGTGCAAATTGCTTCCATGATGATTTGTGAATCAGAATATGTGTGCCAAGAATTGTGTTACCTAGAAATAAATTATGTTGTATCTACGGCTACATTTGCCTGCAAGCGTCATCCTTCTAATAAGCCATTACGCCAGCACCATCTATAACTGTCGACCATGATTAAAAAGTATTTGCGTCTTCTCTCGCCCGCATTTCTATGTTATTACATTAATATACGAGACGTACTAATACAGTTTCACTGTTAGAAACAACCTTTAAGGAAAACTCACATGTGACCTATTGGGCATTAAAAAAGAAAATGTCTCGTAATGAATAAAAATGGATAAGAGGAAAAATGGAAAATGAATACGATGGAAGTATGTAAAACTGAATCGCATCTTTCATGCCATTTTTCCTTAACACTCTCTTCCAGTACTGAATGCAAAGGGGATACAGAGAAATAAATGATAAGGATAACGTATCGAGTTTCCGTTGTTGGAATCAGATCGCCTAGCACTCAAGTTATTCAACAGCTTATCTTTCGGGGTATGTAAAACCTTCTCAGGCGTATGCGCATTTTGCTGCGAAATAGTTCCACAAGTAAATTCGATAGTGATGTACTATGGAACGATAAAAGAATATGTTTTAGTTCTAAGTTTTCTAATATTTTATTCATCTCGTTCTTTTAGCACTTACTTTATTATAATGCATTTTTTATTCTTTACATGGAATTGATTCCAAGATTGCCAGAATATACATAGCTACAAGTTAATTCATATATTATGCTCTTTAGAATATGTATGAACTGCTATTTGCACACAAATATGCATTACGACAGGGTTAAAACCATGTTCGAATAAAATGAAGTAAGTTATTATTATTATTATTATTATTGTTTTTGTACTTTTATAGTAAATTATTTCATTATCTGTATATTAACCACATTTGAAACACATTAGATCTTTGCATCAAGCATTGAAAAATACAGAGGATGCAGTACGAACAAAATCTAAATGAATGTGAAAATTAAAAAATATATATATTCTTCCCAATATCAATGTTTTAAAATATTAAAAAGTTATGACGAAAGTTTAGTTTAAACTGAGATGGGCTGTTTTAAGCAAATGTTGATAGTACATTAAATAATTAGGATTTTAGTCCAAAATAATTAAGTAAGAATAGTTCGTTACAAAATGATTAAGTAAGAACTTAAATTTTTAATCACTCAAAGCAAAGCTAGACTTTAAATAGTAGCGGTATTTACAGATTCCTCAAAATTTACAAAGAAGGATTATTTAATATTTATTTATATGCCTGGCGAAAATAACCAGGAAACAATCCTTTATATTAAATGTTTTCCTATGCTGTCATCAAATGAAAAGCAGTGTTTCGCACTTTTGCGTTAAAAGATGTTCAACAAAAGTGACGACAAATTGCACACAATTAATTACAGAAGCAAGTAAAGAAATCTAAAATGCATAGAGAAACAATAAAAATTTTGAAAATATCTGTAAATACAAGCAGGCATTCTCACATCTTTACAGATTAAGAAATTTTGCTCTCTTTCATCTGAAAACTTCTCAGTGTCCGTGCGGTAAACACGTTGAACACTGCTAGTTCGATCATGGTTCGTATTCATGCAGACGAGCTGGCTGCGTGGGAACTTTATTGGTTTTCCAATGTTTAACATATATCCCAGCCAGTTTCTTTTAGAGCTTTCTCCGTAAAGGAACTCATAGACATCATCCCATAGACAGATAACTTTTGAATGGCTATAATCGATTAAACGTTTTTCATCCCAAAGTTGGCTTTTATATAGTACTTGGATATTATAAATTTAGCTGAGTAACACACATGTTCGATATATAAAGTTTTCCACTAAATATAATTAAATTCATAGTTATCTGCAATGCAGATTTCAAACTTTCTGTTAGTGAATTTAAATCTTCGTGCTAATACTTTTAATAGCGATTAGAAAATTCACAAATATTTTAATATCGATCTATCTATGTGCTTATAGGCTCATACATGGCAGGTGGATATCTGTTGGACAATTTAGCACACTTTTAACAAAAATAAGCTTGATTCTTATGTCTTTAGTTTTAAAATTATTTAACACCTGCATAAATTTATTCAGTTCAAAATTATATTAAATACGAAGTCTTTCAGAAATGGACTTACTGGCTAATTTTAATTATGATGTCGTTCCTCCCTGATGACAACCAACTGATAAAAAAAATTCTTTCTTTTCCTTCTTACCATCTCTCATTGATTTAAATTTTGTTCGAGTTACTTTATTTTTGGTTTTTCGCTTAGATTTTAATTTTTGCAAATTAAAGTTTCATTTGCTTGCTTCCATGATGTACGAAACTATTTATGCAGCTTTGGTATAATTATTTCCTTCTTTGCATATACTTTTTGTAATACCACTTTAGCTCGCTTTTAATGAAGCATCTTTAATTTTATTTTTATTTTCCTTATTTCTGAATTATTCTTTACGTACTACATGAATATGATTGTAATGAAGTTCTAAACTTGCATCACTGTGGTTCATGGACAATTTACTACAAAATTTCAAAAAGTTAAAAATTATTAATTAATTAAAGGGGGCTCTAAAAATTGAGCAACGAGAAAGTCCTAGAAAAACATCTCAAGTCTGTGATGGATTACAGATGTTTACTTTATGACAATTAGTTTTTATGATTGTATATTGTATATATTATTGATAAATAGTTATCTAAATATGAAAATGAGTTAAAATCCCAATAATTTGTTCATTTGCACGTTGGCAGCTGAGGCTGATGGTTCGGTAAAACCATCAAAACTAGTCCTGTGAAAATTTGCAATTGTAACGTTGACTTTTGTTGTTTGAATTCTAAATTAATGCTTGTTCGAAGTGTTATTTTATTTCAGTTATGTAAGGATATGTTCAGAAGCTCGAAAATCTCAGATGAAACATATTTCGCTCATGTCATTCATTGCTAGCGAAATAAATTCTTCAAAAATCAATACTTTGGTATTAAAACCAAATTTATAACACCAAAAAAACTTTAAGACGTCATATTAATTATTTAAGTACTGAGTTATTTCGGAATTCGAATCACTGGTTCTCGGTGTCCGGAACTTCGATGCTGAGCGTTGCACTACAAAAGCAATGGCAGAAATGACATTAATTAGTTCTTTCTCTCCATCTGCAAGTTGCAAATCTTTAGTCATTTGTGTCACAACAGCATTTAGGTGAACGTGTTCAATTCTTTTTGAGATATTTAAATCGCTTCATAGATAATCATCTAGAAATTACAATTAATCACGATCTTGAATTTTCCTTATAGTATATTCCTTCTAGTATTTTAATTTTTTTTTCAGCATTGATATCAGTGTTTTCAGAATTCTGTAATGCACCATGTTCAGTTGCATTTTTGAGAACAACGGATACTTTTTGCTGATATTTTTCAATAGTTCAAAGGTGTTTATTTTTTTTCAGTGCACGGTTTTCGTGTCCGAGCAAAAAGAAAATAATGCCACTTAAGGGGAATCCGTTTTACATGTTTTAGCGCGCGAGTGAGTTAGTTAAGTAAATGTACAGCTACTCTTCATTAATTAAATGCTGATAAATTAATCATAAAATAATGATATAAGCTTTATTATAATGAAATAATATGATACGATTTTTTCGATTATTTGACTTTACCATTTTGAGCAGCTCATTTTAAATATAAAATTTAAAGTTGTATAACTGTAATTTCAAAGACAATACACCTTCGACGATGAGGTCTAACATAACTACTTGTGAGTAAACTACCATTTCCCTTCTAAGTATTCGTAGTGCAAAAAAAAAAAAATACTTGTTATCGTATAATGAACCAAATCGTTTCTGAACCTGTGGGAAGGCTTAGTACGAAAGTTATCTCGACGGAAACGTGGCTTTGAAAGAAAATGTTCTTTACAGCGTTATTGCCCAAAAACCTGAAAGAACTAAAATTCGAAAGCGTTGAAATATGCAGTAAAAGTATTTGTTGTAGGCGGTCAGAGATAATGGTAGATTAAAAAAAACGTTTAATTTTGAGCACAGCGCTGTTTTATTGTTGAAACAGCACTTAATGTACTAAAGAAATAAATTGCGAACAGAGAGTTTACTAGGCCTGTTTATTATTTTTTAAGAGACATTATGTCAGGCACTGGGTTTCCCGCGGGCGAAGATTTTACAAAATACTCTAGTCTCTTTTCCATGCAGCGATATGTAGGAAAGTGTGAACAGTCTGCTATGCATATTAACCTTTTAAGAGACGTTTTGCTCGATAATGGGTTTCCCACTGGCGAAAGGTTTGACAAAACGCTTTTGCATTTTTCCTCGCTACGAAATGTTGGAAAGCGAGGAGCGTAATTTTAATTGTTTGTGTTTGTAATTGATTTGAAAAAAGTGGAGTAGACGATATTGTCCTATATATGTTTAGTGTAACCTAAGGAATATTAAAACTGAAAATTGTGATTATGTGTATAATCTTACTTATCTATCTACCATGTTACAGACTAAATGATTTTAGACTGTATTTATTACACTGAATGTGGGATCTAATAGTTGTTTGTTAGAAGGATATAGATTAATAAGAATTCAAAATTGTGTTTATCAATGAGAATCTGAATATTCAAACTGTCTTCCTACCCAACATTTTCATAGCTATATATTTTATTCGCCACATTTAAGGCTTATCTTCCTTATTTTACAAATTCTCTTCTTCTTAAATGTATGTAATATGATAGTTAAAACATGTCTGGATCAAGAAATTTCTTTTTTCCTTAAACAACGAATATTCACCGTTTTCAGCTTCTACTAAAACCTGAAAATATTTCTGCTTTTTCTGTTACAGGAGAAACACTCGCGGTAAAAAACATGGCGACAAAAACTTCGACGGGAAAACAACACAAGAGGGTAAACGATAGTCGTACAAAACATCGTGGGAGAAAAGAAAGCAAAGAGAGTATCGAGACATAAAACTCCGTGCTAAAAGAAGTTAAAAAGTTTAGTACCTTCAAAATGTCACTGTAGAAAATATGGTTATAAAAATGTAAGCATGTATAAATCATCGTCTGATGACAACATGGCGGATACGCGTTTTCTGACAAAAATCTTTAAGGGAATTTTCGCGTAGTGAAACTCAATACGTTAAATTTTTAATTAACTAATAAATATTTAATCAGAAATTAAAAAGGAAACTTAAGCATTAAAAACTGAAACCAATTTTAAATTAATATTACGTAAAGCAATTAATACATTATTAAATTTATTGTAATTAACTACTAAAACTTATTGTTTAAATAATCAGTAACTCATATCAGTAGATTTTTTTCATTAAAAATGTAGTATGAATATTAGGAAACGGAAGATGAGTAACTGTATGCAATTACATATGTTACAATTGTTTGATTAATTATCAAATTGTAAAATTATTTCTTTTAACCTTTGTTAATATGTTATCCTTTTATTAAAGTTAAGTTCTCTTGTTTCAGTTTTTTCGTATTCTGAAAGTATTGTTAACATTTTCATGTGCAAAATAGTAAATTCTGAAAGCACATGTCTGCGATTTTATCATCACGCGACGATTTGAATGTGCTTCATTTTTTACCCCGGTATTTTCTACAACAATATCTTAACACTGCGAAGATTTTTTGCCGCTTTATGTTTTGCGAAGAGGTTATAGACCTGCAATATTTTCTCCTTGCTTTCTTTTCTCAAGCCATGCTTGTACCATGATATTCCCCCTTTTCCTTGTTTCCTGCGTGAAGTTTTTGTCCGCAGTTTTCCCTCGGATGCCATTTTTTGCGAGGAACAAATTTCACATTGCTGGCACACAATGCAAAGTAATCAAATGACTAAAGAAAGCAAAATTTTGGAAACGTCTGAAGGGTAGAAGTGAAGATTTACTTTGAATCGTTGTCTAAGCTAACGGAACAGTTTTAGTATGAGGAGACATAAATTGAAAAACAAATATTGTGGTAATGATTTTGAAAAAACGGTAAGATAGTTACGCAGATGTGAAATGTTGACGATAGTCTAAATGAAACTATAGAGGTAAGAATTTCGAAATGAGAAGTTTACTTAGAATTTATCTTTTATTGGTAGGTATTACAAAACCTTACGGAAGAAACATGTATAATAGTTATAATATTAGATCACAATTGCCCTTATATATAAATTTTACAGTATCGAGTTAATAGTGTTATGCCAAGAGAAAGATAAAGTTTTTTAATAAGCCGAAATATATATTCAGATATATTTTCTTTCCTAGATGCCAAAGTGGATGTAATATATAGACGATTGAGAAAAACTGAGTAACCCCCCTCCGCCACCAGAACGTAAGTACATAAGCTGAATAATGTACTCCACTAGCTAACAGCTTTGAAGTATAAACATTGAGATCATCCGTGTCGTTTATGCACCTGAGCCCAACATTTGAGATTTTTCCTTTAGCGTTCCACAAAGTTTTTGGTATTTTTAAAATACATATACGTAAGACGCAAGTTTAACTAATAGATAAAAAGCAATGCATATTTCTTTTTACGATTTATAATTTTGCGACGTGAGACTGAGTGAAATATCATCATTAAATGTCCGGTGAAATTACCTTATATTTTTTTTCTTTTATTATTTTGCATTTAGTTACAAATGCAAGATTTCTAAGACAATAATTATACCTAAGGAAAAAAATATATATTATTTTCTGTTCATATGTAACAAATTTACTCCGTATTAAATAGTATAAAAATCTGAAAAATACCATTAGAAATTTTAGGATTATGTATAAAAGGGCTACTAAAATCCAAACAATATGCTTGAGTTTCAGTATATAATTTTCTTCAGTGCTGAGTTAGTCGAATAACTCGAATCCCGTATATTCTATAAAACATTCGAGAGTCATGAACTTTGATTTCTTGTTTTTTTGGTCATTCGAATCTTAACAGGATTCAAAACGTAAACATCTTTAAACATCTAAATGTTTTAACTAAGAACGTTGGATAGAGTAGTTTTATTGATTAATCTTAATATTAGGAGTCTCAAAAATTAGTAGCTATTAAAAGAGTTCATCATAAAAAGAATACAATTACGGCAATTTCAGGAATGCTTAAATCCCCGGAATCAACTTGTTGGCAATTCTGAATGCCATGCTGTTTCAGTTTGCCATCTAATGGAACCTGTAGAATTGGAAAAGTAACGTGTTGCAAGCATTCAAAAATTATCAAAGATAGAGTTGTCAGCATAAGCAACTTACTACTGTTCTATTTTAGGTGATTCTAGCTGGCGGAATTGCTTGCTTTTGCGTAGAAACTTTAACAGGAAATCGTTTTTAACTGTATTTGGTGTTTTATATTTTCCTGTATTTTATAATTTTTAATGAAGATGCTTTGAATTTCTATGTATTTTTGCCTTATTGCGAAGTGAGAACTGAGTTAATTGAATGAGAAATGTATCTATAATGAAATTAGAGGAAATAAGATATGATGATATTTAAATGATATGTACCAGAAAATGTGTATAGTTTAATTACTCGTACAAGGAAGTCTACGGTGTCCACATCAGGTTTTTTTAATCAAAGAACCATTGAACAAAAAATAACGACACCAAAGCTCTTTCTAAAAGCGTCGTGCGGCAAAAAGTGGAAAGTCTAAACAAACGTGAGAGTACAATGAAACCCCATTTATATGATCTAAACTGAGTAAGAATTCTTTTCAGTCATTAAAGACAGAAGTACATTATATTTTTTACAATGCGAAGCAAAGCTACAATCCGGAAAAAAAGGACAGTTCTATGTCTCCCGTTCTACTGGGCTGATTGACGGAATTCAAATTACGTTTTTCATATCTCGAAAGCGCGACTTAGGATATGTATTAAATTTATATATAGCATTGTTCTAATATAGGTATTTTGACACAAAATCGGACTTTTTATGAAATAACATGCCAATTTTTTTTCCATATTTCGGTTCTACGACTCAAATTATGCCAAACTGCCACGTTTTATTAAAATCACACGAGTAGTTTTTAAAAACTTAGCTCTCAAAATTTTAGCTCCTCAACGTTAATTTAATCTGGTATTTATTTATTAATATCTATTTTATTACACTTACTAGATTCCTTCTTTCACAGTTCAAAATTTAGGTTCACTACATATAAAATTCACCCCTGCTTTATGATTTATTTTTTAAATTTGTAATTTTAAATAATTTTTATACATTTTTGGAACACAATTTTGAATTATGACCTATAACATTTTTACCATCAACTTAAAGTAGATGTATTTCTAAGTATACCTGAAAAAAATTAGATCTTTTATTCAAAATTTTCAAAGATATACCTGGATTTATATGTTGGCATATTTTGAAATTTGGCATATTTGTTGAAAGCGATAATAACATCTAATGTGATTTACACACTTTGCTAAAATTATTGGAAAATGGAAACGATGTGACTTTTTTTCCGCTCCTGCACAATGGAAGGGATAGGAAAATAGGTTGCCATGTATTAAGAAGTCCCCCAAGTGAATCATTCGTGGCGAAAACTCAAAAAAATTCGCCAAGTTAAATTTTTGAATTTCTCCGTAAATTTCGAACCAAATTTTACAAAATTTAATATTTAGGCATAATTTGAGTCGTAGAATCGAAATATGAAAAAAAGTTATGTTATTTCAGAAAAAACCCATTTTGTATGAAAATACCTAAGGTTAGAACAATGCTACATATATATATATCTAATACTTATCCTAAGTCGGGCTTTCAAGACATAAAATCGGAATTTGAATTTTGTGAATCGGCCCAGTAGAACGGAAGATATAGAACTGTCCCCCCTTTTTTTTCCCGCAGTGTGCATATCGAAGCACATTTACGTATCTACGTTAAAATACATTTAGCGGTTTATGTAACAAAGCATTTGCACTTTCACATATATTTTCAGATAAAAAATGTGATCTTTGGATTACTTTGCTCAAAATGCTTACCAGCAACTATGTTGAATTTTAAACATAGCCCTTCGTACCTTTATTAGATAAGTCTAGCTATGGATAAAGTTGATGAACAGTCACAGAGCGTTTCAAAATTACCTGTACAAAAGTAAAATGTAGGTCTTGCGTCATCCAGCAAACTGCAATTGCACAGAAATCTGACCAGTCATTTTTCGAGTAACTGGGAGCGCAAAAATGAATTGAAGGCTTTCGTAATAAGTTAAGCTTGTTTTAAACAATTTAAGTCTAAAATAAGTTTTAAGCGTTTTTTAGAAAGACTAAAAAGTAACTATTAGAAACTATCATAATAAAAGAAAATAAAACACAAAAAGGAGAAGAAATTGCTTGAAAAAGCAGAAATGATTGCAATATTTAGGAGTCGTTTTTATTGTAGAACAGTGTATAATTTAATTGCATATGATCCGCAATATATTATCATTGCTAAAATATGTGTTGAAAATAAATTGCTAAATCATTAAAATAAACTGAGTATTCAAATATTAATCTTCTACTTCACATTGGTTCTTATCAAAAACCAAGAATAACATACAAAACGCATAATTCTTTCTATTTTGAAGTGGATTTTTCATCGTAGAGCCGTACGTTTTATCGGAACAGAAAACATGAAAAGTGTGCAGTGTCCTCGCCAGGGCTCGAATTCGTATCTATCGATTGCTAGCTAGACGTACTTCCAATTGACCACGAAATATCATTTAAGGAGGAAGAACATACTTTACATTCTCCACTACATAAAGGCAATTGAAAAGGCAGACACCAAGCTGCAAAATCCTTGTGATGACGAATTGTTGTATATCATATCTTAAATGGCACCATTTGTAGAGTTATACAATGGACATGAAAAATGCGCAATGCCCTTGTTAAGATGTGAACTCCTGCCCTTGAGATTACCAGCACAAAGTGTTTCCAGTTAAACCACGAAGGCTGGCGATAAAGAAGAAGAACATAGCTTACGTCATATCCAAATGAACTTATTCTTCAAATGAAACTGCTTAAAAATACAGATAAATTTTAAATAGTAATCTCACTTATAGTATGGGTTGTTTCTGTTTGTTATGCGTATTTTAACTACAGTGAGATTAATGGTTTGTCTTGACCGTCCACGTCGTCTCTTTATTACCCCAGTTAAGAGGGAGATCGGTATTACCCAGTTAATTGGGAGACTACTGTTTTCCGAAATGTAATCCGGAAATGCTATTAATATAAATGATAAAAAATAAATAAATTACTTCTATAAATATTTTTCCCTCCTTCCAACATGCCTTCGTGGTGTAACAGTAACACAATCGACGCTTACTCAAGAGGTACAGTTTCGAGTCTCGTCGAGGACACTGCACACTTGTCACGTCTTGTGTGCCAAAATAACCTAATGACAGTGGCGTCTGAACTAAAAGATGGTAGACGATAATTCTTCACCACCACGATTTGGCGATTAGGTCCTCTGATCCCAAGTCGTTCTTTAGAAGGGGAGTATATAAGGTATTTTCTGCCTGGTTCAGCGTGTCTCCGTGGTGTAACGGGAGCATATTCGGCGCGTATTCGAGAGGTTTAGGTTGGAGTCCCGGGGAAGGCAGTGCAAATTTTTCATAACTCCTGTATTGAAATAACCAAATGACTCTACACTCCAAAAAAAGGTATTGCATGAATGTTAACCATATATCTATTACGTGAGAATAATACGCACCAGTACAAAATAACAGAAGATGTTCAAAGTTCTTTCCAAAATATTCATTTTACAAAGTGTAAATGGTGGAGGACAAGTGACCAAACCATTGCGGAGAATGTTAGAAAAATTTAAATCTATCAGTGAGTACCATAGGTTGCTTTCCCAGTAAGTTGCAGGCATGTAAAGGTTGGCAAAGAAGAGTGGTCTTAAGGCTGCGCCGAACCTTATTGCTCTTTCATTTGTGAAATTAGCTTCTAGGATCAAGCTCGAAGTCAGTTCGCCATGGAGAGCTGACCCTGGTTATGAATGATATGCTTGTAAACAGTCTGGTACCGTCCTTCTTGAGAAGTTAGAGGGTTTTAAACTATACTAGCTAGTGAAATACAACAATGCTAGTCCACAATGGTCATCTACATCAGGAGAAATGTGTCAAAAGATTCAACCCCTGTGCCTGAAGTGCATCATTTTAGGCCACTCATTCGCATATCCTTTCGAGCTTTGGCTGCTTTAAAGATCAAATTTTCTTAAATCGAAATTTGATTTTGGAATATCTCAGGTCTTAGAAGCTCATGGAGCTGATGTGATTTTCAGACAAGCCGCAAAAACAAAACTGCAATGCATAGATTGGCGAAAATACGGAAAAGTGTCAAGACGATGGCACTTTATTTTGATATGAAATCCGGATTTGATGTAGGGGTCTTGTTTTCCAAATCCTTGAATACGAGATGAAATCACTCGTAGTTTCTACTTCCTGTGGCATGCCACAGCCTTCGAGCTTCTCAATTAAACGGGGCACTGTGAGTTCCATGTGGCAATATCAGAGATCAGCGATACATAGCAAGCACATATTTATACCAATTGCCGCAATAAATTTGTTACATATATATCAGTTTTCATGATTAATAATGTTGTATTACTATTAATTTATTCATGGGTGCCATCATTGTATAAACATAATACCAACTTTTAAATCATATCAGCACTAAGATACTGCAAAGGGTGAAATTGTGTGACATACATTGAAAACAAAATATCGATAATACAACAAGATGTGGGGATTTACCTTTCCTCCCATATTTCTTCAATGCCTCGATTTCTCCTCCTAGCACATGCACAATAAGAATCTCATCTCTGCACGATTGCAAAAAAGAACTCTTTCCTTCTGTTTTTACAAGTTCGTGTACACACTGTTCATCACTGAGATTAATACTTTTATAACGCTATGTACATATTTGTGATTTATTAAATAAATGGGTGTTTAGCAGTTACACAGAGCCCAAACGTCCGCTCCTATCTCACCGTAATTGGTATTGTAATTGAATAACTGTCATTGATTCCACATGTGGCTGTAACCGTATCCGGACCTCATATGACTTCCAGCAATATCGAGTAGCACTAGAGATTTCTCGGTGGCCAGAACAAAACTGGGAACCGGGAGAGACTGGGGAGAGCATGAGATTCTCAGTTGACAGCTGTTTGTTCGGCGTGATTCGGAGTATTGGGATTGTTAGCTTCGCTCTTTAGATGCGTTTTTCATTGCGTTGTTTAACGTTCTTAGTAGTTTGAAGTGTAATTACTGATTATACTCGGTGATAGTGTGAATGACTGCACGAGTATTTTCGTGGAAAGTTCCAGAACCGTGAAATATTCCTTTAGTAAAATCAATTTTATCAAGCTGTCATCAATTATGTGTGCATTCAATCTATTACAAACCCGTACGCACGCAACAACATGCTTCTCTTTATTGACATCTATGACATAACCGCAATGTAATTCTTAAAGATATAAAAACATATATTTGCCAGTAAATATTGCAGCCATAATTCTTTCATGAGAACAAGAAATAATTATAGCGATGAAATAATATTATGGCCGCGAAATACGCTTCAGAGTTCTTTATGAGTTATATATGATACGGATGTAAATGCAAATGAATTATCAAGGAAAACTAACGTTCTTGATGAATTGCTGAACATGTTCTGGAATCGCATCTCAGAAAAGCAATAAAAGAACTGTTTTAAACAAGCTAACCCTTTTTAATCCATTATGAAGTAAATTGATTTGAAGAAATAAAAACAGAATGAGAGTCAAGGGCTTTTGTGTTGCCGTAGAACTTCTCTAAAAAAGCTATTTGAAGTTTTAGTCTCGTTTGTTGCAAATATTTTACATTATTTATTCTAGCCTTAAACTAAGAAGCAAGTATTGCACTGAATTATAATATTTGCAATAGCTATTTTCCAAAACTATTTCTTAAAATATTACGATTTTTTCTTCTTCCTGTTTTCGTTTCAGAGTATGCAATTATTTATGAATTTCCACCATATTATCCTTCTTATTAGTCTAATCGATTTCACCACTAATTTTACACTTATTTTGAAAACCAGACATTTTAATTATTTATTTACTTAAATTATTTGCAGTTACTCGTTATTAATATATGAACATAATAAGGAGTACTTAAAAAAAATTGAAATTTAAAAATATACTTATATATCGCGAATGGAACCGTGTGATTAATTTTGGGTTGTGGTTGAAAAATTACGTTCCTCTTGTTAACTTAATGATTAACTAGCGGACTGATTTACAGCTGAATATTAGCTGAAAGAGATTCCTTTAATCTCGATTAAGAGCATTGGAATACCTCCTTGTCTATCATTGTTATTAGAAACGTTCTTATATGCTCATCATCTGAAAAGTAAAGGAAATTTCTTAATATTATTCTTATTTAGTGCTAAAATTCAATTCATCATAAATACATTTGATGTTTTAATAAATAACCTTTCGTCAGATTTTTTTATTTAATTAAACATATAATTTAAAACTGCGCATACAACATATATCATGCATTGTTTACATGCTGCTATTAAAATGTATTAATATCCATTATTAGGAATGCATATAATTTTGAAATATTTATTTTGAAATGATGGTTTTTATTTGCTAAAGTCTCATTTTCTAGACTACAGAAAATGCTATAATTGTCTTTGTTTCCTGAACCAAAATAAACGCTTAAAATAATTACTAATTAATGTACTTCAAGCATGAATTTATACTGGAATTTTATGTGAAATATGAAATGTGCAAAAGGAGAAAAATTAACAAAAAGAAAAAAAAGTATGCGGCAGTTCTATATTTCCCGTTGTACTGGACCCATTGACGAAATTTAACTGGCGTCTTTCATATTTCAAAAGCGCGATGTAGGATATATATTAGAATTATATACAGCATTGTTCTTACATAGGTATTATGACACAAAATCGGACTTTTCTGAAATGAAATGCCAATTTCTTCACATTTCGACTCTACGCCTCAAATTATGCTAAACTGCCAAGTTTTGTAAAAATCGCATGAGTAGTTTTAAAAAAATAGCTCTCAAAATTTTAGTTCCTCTATGTTAATTGAATTTATTTTATTATTTCTTAACATCTCTTTTTTTCTATTAAATTTATTTGATTCCTTCTTTTCCAATTCGAAATTTATGTTCAATCCAAATAAAATTCGAAGCTATTTTCTGATTTTTTTAAAAATTTGAATTTTTTTATAAATTTTTCGAAAAAACAAGGTTTGAAATTTTTACCACCATTGAAAAAATATATACTCTCACTTCCAAAAGTTAAGCACGGAGAGGAAAATGCTAATTTCCGGAAGCCAATCAGAATTGAAGATGATGCAGTTTACTGCAGAGGTAGATGTAAGTATGCAAATATGTTAGGTAACAGCCAATCGCGCTTTCATGTCAAGAAATATGCAAAAAAGGCAGTCATATAAGAAGCCAGCTTTATGAAGGGTTACAGAAGTTGATTGTAAATGCTAATAGAAGGTGTTTAAAACTTTCGTACAATTTATTTTCAAGACATGCGTGTTTCTATGACTTCCAGAAGACGAATGGAAGATTCTGTGCGCTGGCATGCTGTGGGGCGCATTGAAGCAGGACAGTCGATCACAGATGTTCCTCTCTTCTTCGGCGTTCATCATTCTGTAATTTCACGTTTATGGAAACAATTCCAAACCACACAGACAGTTGTCCGAAGGCCCGTTGCCAGTCGCCCAAGGGTTACAAACCCCGCGGAAGATCGATATATTGCTATTGTAGCCAAGCGGAATCGTAGAGCGACCGCCACACGTGTGACATCTATGGTTACAGCGTCCATTGATAAGGTGATATCTTTCAACTACTGTACGCCGAAGATTACATGTGAGTGGACTGCACATCCGGATACCTCGAGTTTGTGTTCCTCTATCCGTCCAATCAAGAGGGGCACGATTACAGTAGTGCCGGGAACATGCCAAGTGGAATGTGTCTGACTGGGGCAATGTCATGTTTACTGATGAGTCAAGATTTGCTCTGGAGCCAGATGACAAGCGTATAAGGATATGGCGTGAACAACGAACACGCAATCCGAGGCGGAAGCATTACGATGTGAGCAGGGATTTCATTAGGATATCGCACCGACCTGCACATCTTTAAACGGGGTTCTTTGACGGCTGACCGGTATCGAGATGAAGTCCTAGAACCCATTGTGAGATTGTACGCTGCAGCTGTTGGCCTTACTTTTGTTTTGATGAACGATAACGTACGTCCCCATAGAGCTGACATCGTCGATGACTACCTGGAGAGTGAAGGGATTGAGCGTATGGCGTGGCCAGCATATTCGCTTGACCATAATCTCATTGAAAATCTTTGGGATGCTCTCGGCCGCACTGAATCTTCACGTTTCCCACCTCCAGCCACTCTTATTGAGCTGAAAACTGCTCTACAAGAAGAGTGGCGATTGCTTAATTCTGCGGTGGTTGACCACTTAATTGAAAGCATGGTCACAAGGTGTACACGTTGTATGCGGATGAGGGGGGATCACATACCCTATTAATGTCCTTTTTTAATTTTATGCTGTTTATTTTCACTTTATACATAATTCTGTTCAAGTCTCCAGTATGTCATTATCTGATAACTTAAAAAATTATTATTGTTTTCATTTCTGTATATAATTATTGATTTTGTTTTATGCATAAATATACATCCTACTTTCCTGCCGAATTTTGTGTCAACCAAAGCAGTATTTGTTGATTTTTTTTTTTTTTTTTTTTTTTCAAGTTTTGGTTGAACTTGA